>UELU01100267.1:0-42484 GCA_900490025.1 Megastigmus dorsalis
ATTTTGAAGAGGTTAAAAATATTTTAGAATCATGAAAAAAAATTTCCCGTAATATTTGAGTATCGATTGCACTTTTTTGCAGTATTTAGAATTATTGTCATTGCATTTTCCTTATGAAAAAAATTCATAAAGTTGAAAATTTCCAAATTTTGTAACTTTATTCGTGAAAAAGACGCCATAGTTTTTTGCAGGAGTATTTTAACAAAAAATCGGTACCACCATTCGAAAGAACAGCTCAAAATACTTCGGATATAATCTTTTTCAAATTTTTTCAAACCTTTTTTTTAGTTGAAAAAAAGCCTTGAAAAAGATGTTGAAAATTCGGGGTCTTGGTCGTTAATGGGTTAATTAAATTTTTTATCTAAATTTTATAAAAAAAATCTATAATCTATAATCTATTGAAGACTTAAACCATTACTTTTTATATTAATAAAACAGCAAAAGAGATTATAATAATCTACAATTAAATAAATATTTGAAGTTTAGAGGACTTATAATAGTGTTTATAAAATTATACAGGTAAAGGTTTTTTTTTAGATTTAATTTAATGAAATTATAGAATTAAGTGCGTACAAAATATAATATAGCATTATGGTTTTGTGTTTTTTAATAATATTCTAAGACAATTTTATTTTTTAAAAAAAGCTTAAAAAATATAACATGTATAAACATGAGCTTTGAAAAATAAAAGTTGTTGAATAAATTTTGTATGTTTAATATATACTCATTATTGATCAGATCAATTCAATGCATTATTTTGCCTAGCGAGGACGAAATTGCTACTGTCTCAAACCGGCCCCGGGAGAGAAAGTGGTACTTTTGGCCCGTTAGCCAAAAAAACTATTTATTTTCAAAGAAATAATCACCAATTGTTATTCAAACTCAACATTTTGCATATTGACTATTTAATATCCTATATTTTAATATTTCAAATTGTAACAAATTCAAATAACAAATTTTACAGAATTATGATATTGTTTATTATTTATTAACCTTCTATTACATTTTTCTTTTATAGCATTCAAATGTCATATTCAGATCAGATCTCTTAATCTCTTAATTAATGCAAATTGAATATATATATATATATATATATCAATTGTAAATTCTCTAAAAGAAAAATACAATAAAAGGTTAATAAAAAATTATAATTATCATAGAAAGTAAGTATCAATAAGATGCACATTTTAAGTTCTCTTTTTATTATAAATATTAATCATGCAATTCTTCTATGATTTTAAAGCTGGCTTTTTACCTGAAATAATTTATTTTAAGTATAAACTAAATATTCTTAAAGTTTACTATTCTCTAAACATATTTGTAAACATTTCTAGTATAAAATGGTATTTCATTATGACTTATTACAAGAATCGATTTCTATTTATTGCAATAGAATAAATATATTCATAATTCTAAATATTTCCTTTGTGTAAATGAAAATTTAGTCTATACTAAACTGAATACAATATTATTCTGTTTTATTGTATAATTTGATTTATAAAGTGAAAAAAAAAAAATTTGATACGATGGCCATAAAAAATATTCTATTATGTGTAATACTATATGTGCAGTTATGTACATATATATTAAAAAAATAACTTTCTGTTTTTCATTGTTTCAGTTTTAAAAAATTTATTATTGAATAATAGTTTGGTTTGAACAAATATTTATAATTTATATTTAATTTTATTACACTAACAAAAGAAATATTATTTATATTGCCACTATGCAGTAGCACTGCAATATCATCACTGTCTATGACAATATATAAATCATTATAGAAAAAATAATAGCAACAACAAACAATATTTTTGTTAAGTTAAATTTTATTTTAAGTAATGAAAAATAACTATTACCATAAGGAGTTTTAAAAACGAAATTTTTATGAATGTTTTAAATAATTAATATAATTTTTTTCATTGCATTAATATTGAATGTGCATCAGAAAACATTGAAATTAGTTATAGTTTCTCTAATTCTTGTTGAAGTTCGTTTATTATTTATCCCTAACATTAATACAATGAATTTAGATAAAAATAATTATTTTATGTTTTATTTTAGCAATATATCTAAATATCATCCTTGCTTCAATGACAAGTAATTTTTATTGTTTTAACAAATATAAATATTATAAATCTGTACAATTAACTTAATTTAGTAAATAATTAAATAAATTTTACCTTTTTATATTTTTACTGTGATTATGCTAATATGCATTTATCAAGAAATTAACCTCAAAATTAGCTTAAATTTAAACAGGAATAAAATTTTAGTTAATGTAAATGCTTGATTTCTTATCATATAGGTTGTAATATATGTTGTAATATATTGTTAGAATGAAAGTGGTGTAAGTCACATATTTCTTGTTTTGAGATATTTGATATCAAAGATTTTATAGTCAATACATTAGTATTTTGTGCTATTGTTTATAATTTAAACAAAAGAGCAATATAGGTACTTTTTTAGGGTCTTAGTAGTAGTCGGTAAGGAAGCAGAAGTTTCAGTTGTAAGGAATCCAAATATATCTATACCTCAATTTTTTTTGAAAATGTGACTTATGCCACTCTCACTCTAACCCGCACATATATCAGGAAACAAATTTTTTAATGATATATTTGTAATGTAATTTTATAAAACAGATAAAAAGAATTTGTAATTTGAAATTGACTAAAATTTAATACAATGAAATAATTTATAGCACTCTAACCTAAAAATTGCAACTTCGTTGCTTGTTTTCGGCATCTCGTACTATAAAATACGGTATGAAACTGATACGTAAAAGCTTTTTTACTTCACTCATTACAGCCCTCGCCTTCGGCTCGTGCCGTAATTCTCTCGTTTCGTAAATAAAAGCCTTTCCGTACCTGTTGTATAATGTACTAATATGTTATTAAATTGTAATATAAATTTATTACGACAAAATATTCATGCATTGAACCATTCAACTCAAAAACTAGACAAATTTTTAATTATTAAACCTGATGTTAAATATTTGGAAGGAAAAAATAAGATTTATTTTTCTTTTATTATAAAATAACATTATTTTAAAAGTAAATAGTAAATTTCGTTTTTATGGATAGGTTAGTTTTCATTTCTGATACCATCTGTTTTCTACTTTAGTAATTCTATTTAGTTTATTATTTAGGTGTGTTTTAATAAGTTGTGTACCTATAATATAATTATGCTTTTTATTCAAAATAATTGATTTCATTTTCATGGTCATATACATAATAGGTATAAGTACGTTACTATACACAGCTTACTAGAATTTTCCTTGATTTATATACAGCGACGATCTTAGTTCCTGATCAGAATAAAAATAAGTAATTGATAGATATCTAAATATAATGTAGGAAAATACTCAATAATTTGTGATAGAAAAAAGAAACTAAATGTGATCATGAACTACCTATATGTATGATCTTTTTGCCCTATTCAAATAAATAAATTTCGTGAAAAAGTGTAAAACAACGATTGTGTTACTTAGTAATAGAACTATACGTACTTAATATTTTTAAATACTACATACAGAGCAGATGTTAAATTTGATAGGTTATGTTTAAAACATGTATGATATTTATAATTATTATTATGTTATTAACTGAGAACGAAAAATGTTTTGAAATACCTTACTTTTATTTGTTTAGCATAAATTCCATTTCTATTCTTTTTTTAGTTGTATATATGCTATAATAATGATAAGACATAATGACATTGTTTACATAAATTTTGAGAATGCATTAATATTAACTTTAATTTTTCAGTGAAAGGTTGGACATGGAAGTGGATGGAGTTCAAAGTTCACCGTGTGATGGTAAACCACAACAGCAGCAGTTGGTACGAGCAAGCAAAGCAAATTCATTAGCAATGGAAGTGACATGATGCCTGCTATCAGCACCCCTGTTGCTACCATTTCGTCACTGGGGGCTTCGCTAACCTTACCTTGCCGATGTATGCCTGATTTTGGCACTGGCTACAGACTACTTGTTCCAATAGTAATCGTGGTATGGTTAGACACATTTACAGCGAGACCTTGTACAACCGTTTCATGACAACTAGATTGAAGTAACGACAGTGTGCTTGTAATGAGAAAAAAATATGACCCTTATCAACTTAAACAGTATTCAAATTAATAATTAAATTCTTCAATTTAATGTGCAAAAATGAACGTTTTTTTTATCTTTTTGAATAGCAACAAAGTTTATTGATCGTGCACATTACATAGAAGAAACACGTTACTTCTATCTCAGTCATTGTGAACAATATCAAGTTTTTAAACACAATGTTTATACCAAAGAAAATAACAATTGATTTTAATTAATTTTATTCACTTACTAAATATTATCTACAAATAACATGCGTGTAAACATATTCCTCTTCCAGTACTGTTGTTAAAAAAATATATATATAATAAAAGGATTCATTATAGCGTTTATAACATTGTGTTTGAAAATATTTGAATCGTTCTCAATTAGTCGACGGTTCACCTCACTATAACTTGTGTTGGGACCTAAAGGTATACAACGGGTATATCAAGAGACTCCTGTCTTTCATGCTAATAGACGCGAGGAGATTATACAAAAGTAACGCTTTACAAAATTAGAATAATATTTATTGCAGAAAAGTTCACAATTTTAGGGATGGATCTTACTTGAACAATGTCTATTTCTAAATTTAAATAATTATTTTTTAAAAAAGAATAATTAAAAAGGTATCAGTTAGAACGATTTTTATATTAAAAATATAAATATAGAAAATTTCCATGATTATTCAATTAAATTTTTTCGAACTACCTTCGAAAAAGTTCATTGTTAAGAAAAAGTAAAAGTTTCACATTTTCAATATGAGTCATGCAATATCTAGACAGAAGAAAATTTAATTTATTATTTTCTTTACTTTAAGACTGAGAGTTATGTTTTCATTCACTGTATTGTAATATTTATGAACAAATTTAATTCTGTCAAGATATTACTCCTACTGTAATAAAATATAAACAATTATTATTTTTCCATTAGAATACATTATTTTTGGCTAAGTAGCAGAATTAGATTACTCGATTCGATGAAGATTACTAATTAGTATATATATGAAATTCTTTCCTAAGTAAAGAAGAATAAAAATTATAAAAATAATAAATATAAATTCTTTAATAAGTAAAGAATAAAAATTGCAAATGCTCAAATGAAATTTCATTCGATTAAGGTTCATCCTTTCACTGGAACATAAAGCGATAGTGACGTTAATAAATCTAAATGTACACAACTTATTCGTATTAAACGGTATTAGCGTACCGATGTCTAATAGACATGCGTTCTTCTACGTAACGATTGTACGCTCCTGCTAACGAAAGCCTATGTCAGCTCTGGAAAATGTAAGTGTGCATGTGTGTATGGATGAAGAAGATTTAAGATTGAAAGATAGAATGAAAGAAATTGAAAAAGAAAAAAAGAAAAGACTTTGCATTCCTAGTTTCAATTACGTCAGGGCTGGTGCGATGCTCTCTTTTTTTTATTTGCTTCCACTTCTTCTTTCTTAAAATCTGTTTCGTGTACAACTTATCATACCTTTAAACGAAACCTAAATAGATCGCGAAAAAGGAGCCATATAAAATGAATTTTTCCTTTTGCCTCGTGAATAATCCGACTTAGATTCGAGTTTTTTTCACTAATCACTTGCATTAATGCTTTAATGCAACTGTAACTAACAAAGAATCATAATTATAATAGCAGAAAAGAGTTGGATGTTTAATGCTCTGCAGAACAAACTGTACAATTATACTGTCACGATCGTGTAGCATTTTTCTGTTAGTCAAATTTTTTTTACCTAAACGACATAACAGAATTACTTAAGCTGTTTTTTTACAATTATTTATTGCCAAGTAAAAAAATGGATAGGTTTTCAAGTATAATAAATAAATTTATTTTTACACCTCCAAATTACATACAAAAGCACTTAAAAAAACATTGCATTAAAATACCTCGGATAACACTGATTTTTTATAGAATAAAAAGAATTCCCATTGTTCAAATTTAATTGCTATTTCATTAATTGAATCACATTGGAAAAATTACCTAGTTACTTTGGCCTTCATGCTTTGGAAACACAAATTCTTTATCTAAAAGGGAAGTCTGGTGCCAGCCACAAAATTTATGGTGTAAACAAAAAGGCGTTGCGAACGTTGTAAACGTAGGGGATATCTTCGATTATATGGAAGGAAAGGAAAAAAAGAAAAAACAGATAAATTGTATATATAAAGATAATTACGCTTACTGTATCTCTTAAATTTAGGTGATTAATTAAATAAATGTAATTAATGTTGTTGTGGTAGGCGCACAGCGATGTATAAGAAAAATTATTAATAATTCGAATCGATTTTAGGAGGAGTAATAAAGAAATTTTATCCTAGATTTATCGAATGAATTTATTATGGATTTAAGAACTCGTCGAATTTTGAGTTATTTCGTCAAGAGACCATCCGCTTGCGTATGATGTACATTATCGCGCGAACAAGTTTTACATGCGTTTCTTCGATGTACTTGTAAATACTTTCTTAAGCATTATTAACAGCGTATAATCTTTGCAGATTCGCTTTCGACTTTTCGTACATTTTTAATTGAAGCAAACTTTAATGTTTATTTAAATTGTAATTTAATAATTTAATATAACAAAATGTTAATCGTGTGTCTTGTCGATATCTAGACACTGGATTTTTTTCGCAATTCTTAAACTGTGTGTTTCGAGTCGAGCAGATCTGCAAAGACAAAAAAAACATTAAGGAAAAACATTTTTTGTAAAATTCTTGTTTGGTTTTTCATTCGAAACAAAGAAAAAACCATGTAAGAAAATATCTGTTGACTTGGTTGAATGGTTCAAGCAAAAATATAATGGTATACAGAGTTTTTATATAAAAGTAAACAAAGAAACAAACAAAAGAAGCAAATTTATTTCAAATATATGTCATTTCCCTTATAGTCGCATCGATCGATGATAAAACAATAAATGAATTATCCAGATGCATGAAAAAGTCCCTCCAACTATAAAGACTGAGTTCATTCTAAACATCTTTGATTTGGCGAGCGGATGCTCTAGAGTTTAATGACTGTTTCGACAAAGACTCGTGTTCGCCCGATCGACTATTCGATAAAGTAAATAGTTGTAGCGGTAGCCACGCGGTTATCGACGCTTACTTCTCTGTAGAAACAGCTTACATCTTAAACGGTAAAAAACAAGAATGAGTATAAAAACACATAAAGCAAGCGAAATTACGCAATTTGTTTTTATGCCAATTTGTCGAGGATCAAATAAAAGAGACGTGCACATAAACTTGATTGTTTTGAAAGGATCCTTAAAAAATGAATTCGCATCGTCGCATCGACTATTCAAATAAAACTTGCGACATTCTCAATGTGTTAAACTCCTCATTGATACTCACCTGCCACTTGTAGAGAATGACATCGTTTTGCGCATTGTATCTGCCATGCATTACCTACTTTATTCTATGAATACAGCCAGGATTCTATCATGTCGCTATGCGACGGAATCATTGAGTCGGCTACTAGGCCTGTGTGAATTATTCTCGAGCATGGTATCCAAAAAAATATTTTAAAATATTACATTATTAAATTTAATTTATTTAAAACATTCTTTGCAATAACAATTTTCTTGATAATCTTGGTATTGAAGCAGTAGTTTTTCCGCGACCATTCAAAATCTTTTTTTTTATGCATTGGCCATTGACATTCCTAAAAAGGATATTTATATAGGACACCATGTGGCGAGGAAGCTCGTATTAGAACTCAAGTCTGAGTCTCGTTAGTTCGCACAGCATCGAGATTTTTAGCTATACGACAACTTGGAGTAACGAGGACAAAAATGCTTTAATCTAAACAGAAGCGAAACAAAAAATTTGTGTTTGTGCAAAAAGAAGTCTTCAAATTTTGTAACCTGGCGGTAATAATGTAAATTCCAAATGGTTATCTTTTAAGTCGAATACTCGCGTATTAAAGTAAAAACGTTACAAAAACAAAGTTCAAGTATTGTTATTTTTTTCTAATTCTTCAAATTTACTTTCTTATCCCTGATGTAAAATAATTGTTTTAAATACAATAATGGTCACGACATCGGTTTTAATTTGATATCTAGATATATATTTTTTTGCTCTAATCGAAAGTAATAATATTCAAAATATAGCCATTATATATACTTATAATATTGTAAAACTGTCTACCCTTGAAAACTAAACATTAAATTTGACAAAGCTTTTTATTTCCAAAAATGTTATTAATGATATTAAATGAAAAAATTCTTTCAATCTTTGAAATATTTTCAAACTGTTACTGCACATTTGCTACAAAAAAATACCTAAATCCGAATCATCTTTAGAGCACATGAAAATCGTTCATCAAACTTCTTGGATAAATAAGGTAAAAAAATGTTTGTATACATGGATAAGACGATATTTAATTTCGTATATTATCTTATTTGGTTTTAAATTTTAATCTTTGTTATATTTTACATGCATTCTAATGCGCAGAAATCGCAGATAAAGTGGGAGATTTCTTGAAGGGAACCCCATAATGTAAAAATGAGAATTGGTTTATGTTTTGGTCAAGTTTCGGTGACTCGTGGAGTTGCGCAGTACAAATATTTACAGTATAAATATTAAATAAGCTTAGTTTGACAAAGCTTTTGTCAAAACACAATACCAAAACAAATCCGGTTACCAAGAAGCTTCGAATAAAGCGGAGTCAGTAGATAAAATGCACAAACCCTAAGTACATCAGTCCGTAAAGCATAAAAATATTGAATTAAAAAAATCGATTCCTTTATACGATAGGAAGTTTAAAAAAGTTGATTGAAAATCGAGTCCTTCTCTACTCCTCTGTTTCTACTTACATGTATTAAACATAGGTAATAACGCTCATTTCGACCTTTTTTTAACACTTTCCGTTAAGTAAGAGGGCTAAATTTTTTAAAAACGTCTTTTTATGATATTACAAGTTTCGTTTCCCTTGCAATATGAATAGGAGCCAGTGTTAGCGACCTCCTTTAACATTATTATAAAAGTAGCCATAAATATTCAAAGTATTTCTTTTGCACATTATATTTCAAAGCTTCGCAAGTAAAAAAAATAGATTACAAAATACCTCTTTAAAGTTTGTAATTTAACATGAGTACAACATATATAGTTATAGACATATAAAATTAGTAGAAAAGTTCCGAGTATAGTCAGACATCGATGTCTGTAGATATGTTATACCCATGTTAAGGGCATATCTCCATTTCCTTTTGGTCTAGACAGCTGATTTTTTTTTGGAAAATGTTTCGTATTTTATAACACTAGAGTTTGAACAGCGCGCGTTGCGCGCCCTAACCTAGAAGACGCTTAGACTTCCTGACATCCTGACTTAATGCATGCATGCAGACTACATATATGAGCCAATCACATAACGTTTATCTTGGCTTGACAACATCCGGTATCATTTTATTTTTATATAAGGATATAAGGATAAGGATATTGGTACAGTTTACTCATGTTTGCAATTCAAAAAATAATTACAAATATCGTGAGTATTGTCCTACTCATTAACCAATGCGAAATTAGAATAAGTTAAATTGGAAAAAATACTCGAAATTTTTAATGAAATTTAAGTAAATACATCTAAATTCAACTTATTAATTAGAAGCAGTGTAAGCATAAATTTAACATGTAATCTGTTAGTATAGTAGGTATATTATGTACTTTCTGTGCTTTGGAATCAGTATTTCCATAATTAAAATAAGTTTTTAATTTTTATATCAGGGCCAATTAAATATTATAGTATCAAATTACTTTTTTCTTTTTTGCAAAATACTACATTTGAATTTTTATAGATTTGAGGTTTGCACCGTTGGAATGCCACGAAAAAATATTTCTCATTATATTTGATTAAAAATTTGTCAACTGAATGCGATTCAAAAGATATAAAGAAAATTTAGGAAATATTTAACTTCAATTTAAATTAAATAAGCAAAAAAAATAAAGTTATAACTTTTTCGTTTCACTCCAACGATGCAAACAACAAACTCATGAATTTTTTTCAAATTAGAATATCATTATTTCTAATAATTATACGGATTTTATAAAATACTAGTACGGACTTTATACACATACTAAAAGGAGGACGCCAATAGCGGCCTATGGTCAAACTCGCACGAATCCTATATAAAATCGATTTTAGCACGAAGAATCCTAAAACTTTGAAGTGTATTTGAATAAAAAATGTCTTTTCTAAGAAGTGGAAAATATAAAAAAAGTGATTTTTTCTAACTTTTACTATTAGATATCGGATGAAATCTTGAGTTTTTCACTAGTTTTAATGAAATTGACTTGAATTTTTTTTATATTTCCCTGCATTTCCCCGTATTAAATTTTATTCCAATATTAATATTTTGATCAGCTCTAAAAAATAAAAAAATTTGTACCTTTATTTATGTGTTTACTTATTTTCTACGCATTCGCCGGCATCCTCGATCCTTTTCAATTTTGTTATGACTTTTATATGTTTGCATAGTTTCACAGTATATTATACCTAAGAGGTTTTACAATTCACAAGATATATAAGTATTCTTATATTTTTCTGCATGATGAACCAAATGCGCATCGTATGCACATTATTATTCATTATTCGTCAAACATCAAACATAAGTAAGTAGGTACAGTGTATTTTATTAGTAATTCAATATTTAAAAATGTGCCGTATCAGCATTTAAAAGGTTATAGGTACCTATATTTAAAAAAAATTCAGTTCTCTAATTTAATATAAAGGGACGATGACCTATATCCGTGCTCTTAACAAAATTGCAGAGAGAATCACTATCATTTAGAGCATGAAAAAAGGTTTAATTTAAAAAAAACTTAATTCTCTTACAGCGAACTATATATTAAAAAAGATCAAGTTGATTGTTTCCTATATATGCTTAATACATGGAAGTAGAAACAGACGAGTACAGAAAGACACTATTTTTCAATTAAACGATTAACTTTCACTTCAAATAGGTCAATTTTTTTAAATGAAAAGTTGTTTGAAGTTTTAGATAATGACATAGGTTTTGTAAGTTCTCTTTAAATACTGCTTTTTATTTTAATCTCGTGATCATCCTTTACAAATCAATTTTAATAAATTTTTTGATTGATTTACATATCTACTCCTATAACTTGAAAGGATGACAAAAATTAATAAAAATAATAAATTCTAGCTCACATATTTGAGGTAGCAGGAAGCTTTTTAATCTCACAGTTGTATTAATAACTAATTATTATTAGTTAATTGAAATACATTTGGTGAAAAATTAATAATCTAGATTTAAAATGCTATATGTTAATATAGTAAACATTATTGACATTACAATTTAATAATGTATATTATAATCACAAATTTTTAATACTTAAATTGTAAAAGTGTTAAGTTTATCTAAAGGTATTTTACTTGTAATATAATTTTATAAAAGTTCCAATTCGAAAATTTATCAATGGCCAATGTCTTTCAATTGTCGCAATTTTGAACTTAGGTATATTGAATAGCAATACTAGGTACCTTATAATTATAATAGAGTTTGAAAAACGGAAATAGAAAGTCAAATCAAAGAGACGTATACATAATAGTCGAGCGAATGAAGCGTCATCGTCCGAGCATTGCAGGCAATTGAATTGTGAGTTGTGTGAGTGATACGATACGACTTCCGTTGGCCTTGCGTGATGGCAAGCACCAAGACGGAGCAATGATGAGACGACGATGAACGACGTTGCAAAAGCCGCGATGTCTTTCGTATGAAATGAAATTTTGAGTATAAAAAAAAATCTTCCCTATCTTTCGTATATCTACTTTCACGAAGGAAAAAACAGTGCTTTACGAACTTCATTTGCGTTTTGCATAGAGATACTCTTGCATAAAAATAGGAAATGTTTTCTCTGCAATCTCACAATCAGGTATTTAGACATCTACATCAAATAATTAGTTTCCTATTTATTTTTATAACTTTTTTTTACTGAAATTTTTTTCGTTTATACATAATTTTCGCAACTTAAAAATTTTTTTGAGGTTACTGTTCAACTACTGAATGCAGTGTCAAAATATAAAAATCAATTTATTTTAAACCTTTGTGACCATTCTCTATAAAAATATTTTTATTATAATGTTCCATTGGATTTGCTATTTGCGATTTCCCCTTATATCTTGCAATGATGCACAATACATATATATATTTGTAAATGTATATATAAAAGTGCATTGAAATTCATCTTTCGCAATTCTTAAAACCTGCCAAGTTTTTGTTATCTTTTTCTGTATCAAAAATTTTACAAGAGTATTTTTAATTCAATTTGTATACGTATTTAAAATCGCTTAAAATTTATAGGTATTGTATCACCTGACTCAATTCACATCTGCTATTACACCAAGATCAACACCACTTGCTTCGCAAGCAAAACGGCAAAATGATTCTAGACATGACGAGACTGAAGATATTCTTTGTGAAAGCAGTTTTTCAGAGGTAAATGTTTAAATCTGCTATTCGATGATTGAAGTAACCTATTTTTATTAATTTATATAATTTCAGGCTGTAATAAGTTGCAATGAATTAGCAATGTACAAATTAAATATAAAAAATTTAGCTACTCCATTAAGAATTAGCAGAAATGATGTGTGGAACATTTTAGAACAATTATCTAGAAAAAAAAATTCAGAAATTGTGGAAAAATTTAACAAATGGAAAGTATCATATATTTCTGGTTCCAGCTTTAATGAAAATAAAAGAGGTTATCCTATTTCACAATTATCAGAGAAGATTGAATTATCACCATTTCATATTTATATTAAGCCACAGCGCAGATTACTTCATAAATTTTGTTCCTTAAAAATACATCCTAATGGTGCCCAAATTAGGTATTTTAAAACAGATCGCAATATAAAAGCAGAAAGTCACAGAAATCCTCCATTAAGTACACGAATTCGAAAATGGATGGGTTTAAATTTACAAATGGTAAGTTCAAAATCATGTTTATAAATTTCTACAATCAATGATTAAATTCATCTATTTATTCTTGTATTTATTATTTATATTCAGGAAAATAAATTGGGAAGAATATCTAATGATGAGGCAAGTGCAGTTGTAAGAGAATACAAAGAGCTAGATAAGATGAAAAAGTTTCAAGGTAGTGATTTTCAACTTTTCAAAGAAGGTTTTGCTGAAGGTTATCTAAAAGGACATGGTGTGAGGCCCCATGGTCGAGCATTCAGAACATTAAAATTTGCACAGCATTTTATTTCTACTCTGTTGGTTGTCATAGTAATTTGGTATCTTATGGGTGTGTATACATGTTAGTATTGCATATTTTTGAATTCTAATGACTCCTTATAAATATTTTATAATTAATAAGTTAATTTAATTTTTTATATATATTATTTCAGTTAACTTCTTTAACGCTTCTTTGGTGCATATATTTCTCATAAATCCATACTGTCTTTTATGTACAATTATATATTTTTGTATAGAGTCAAAAAGTCTTGTATATATATATATATATATATATACTTTTATAAAAAATTTTTGCAATATTTGATGTTAGGGATATTGGTCTGTAATTTGAAGGACTTGAGTTTCTCACCTGCCTTGTAGATTGGTACAACTTCAATTTTTCTAAGAATTTTTGGCCATATTGATTTTTCTATACATAGATTAAAAATAATTGTCAATGGAGCAGCTATAAATTTATCTAAGTACTTTAGTGTTTTTGAATTAATACTATCAACTCCTTCAGTTTTATATTTTATTTTTTATTTCTATAATAATTTTTGTTATTTCTAGCACGTTAGTTGGATTCTGAATATAAATTTTGAATTATGTTTAGGAATTATGTCTAATACTTCCCTCTTGGCATATTTAATAAAATAAATTGTAAAATTAATTGATTTTATTTTTAGCAACAACTGGTGGAGGCATGTTCAAAATTCAATTAGGTAACAGAATACAAGTTGATCCGGAAGAAATTCACGTAACATTTAACGACGTAAAAGGAGTAAGTCGCAGCAGTGATAACTTAAAATAAAAAATAGTTATATGTATTATGTTCAATAATTATTTGCAGGTTGAAGAAGCCAAATCAGATTTAATGGATGTTGTAGAATTTTTAAGAAATCCCGATAAATTTTCTGCTCTTGGTGGAAAATTACCAAAAGGTGTATTATTAGTTGGTCCACCAGGAACAGGTAAAACATTATTAGCTCGAGCAGTGGCTGGGGAAGCTGGTGTGCCTTTTTTCCATGCAGCTGGACCAGAATTTGATGAAGTATTAGTTGGACAAGGAGCTCGAAGAGTAAGAGATTTATTCAGTAAGTACTTATCTAAATTGTACTATTAATAATTAAAACTAAATAAGTTTATTGGAAAATGTATTGTTTTTCAGAGGCTGCTAAAGAACGAGCTCCTTGTGTTATATTCATTGATGAAATCGATTCAGTTGGAGCAAAACGTACAAACTCTGCTCTTCATCCATATGCCAATCAAACAATTAATCAACTTCTTTCTGAAATGGACGGGTATGTATATTTTATTCATTGGAAGCATTGCACTACAAAAATTAATATTAATAATTTTTTTCATTCAGATTTCATCAAAATGAAGGCGTCATCGTCTTAGGAGCTACAAATAGACGACATGACCTTGATCAAGCATTATTGAGGCCTGGTCGTTTTGACTCAGAAATCGCTGTAAATTTACCTGATTTCTTAGGACGTAAAGAAATTTTAGAGTTGTATTTAGGACGGGTTTTAACTCATGAAGTTAATGCAGAATTATTAGCCAAATTTACAATTGGATTCACGGGCGCAGACATAGAAACTATGGTATTAATTTATTTTATTTCACACAACTCAATAAAATAGATAATGAAAAATTGTAAAATTATTATAAAATAATTTAAATAGATCAATCAAGCTGCATTAAGAGCTGCTATCGAAGGTGCCGAATATGTAACTATGGATCATTTAGAACGCGCAAAAGATAAAATTATAATGGGACCTGAATATAAAAATAAAATGATATATGAAGAACAAAATCGTATTACTGCATGCCATGAAGCAGGTCATGCATTAGTTTCACATTTTACAAAGGATGCTATTCCAATACATAAGGTCACAATTATACCAAGGGCACGATCGTTAGGACATGTATGTATAAGCAAATACTGTTATGATAGTATTTAACATCAATTGTTAAAATTAGTTGACGCATTTCGAAATATTTATTATTCCATCTTCAGAACTTGTCTAAAGAAATTGTTTAGTGCAAGATAATTAAAAACTAAATTAATGCGTCAACTAATTTTAACAGCATAACGAAGGCGACACGAATCTTAAGGTAAAATGATTATCGGATATAAAAAATTTATTGTATCAATAGACATCGCATATTCCGGATAAAGAAGGTGTCTTGGAAACCAAGGCTCAAATGCTTGCTAGAATGGATTCATTAATGGGTGGTCGAGCTGCTGAAGAACTTATATTGGGACAAGATAATGTGACAGCTGGAGCTTCCAGCGATTTTCAGGTAAATACTTTTTTATCTGAATGTGAAAACTAATAATACAAAATAATGAAAATATAACCACAATCTTATACATCTTTTAAGGCTGCCACACAAATTGCCGAAGCAATGGTTAAAACCATGGGTATGTCAGAAAAAGTTGGTTTTAGAGTACATAAATATGGACAGCAAGGTAACGGCGAATATAGTACTGGCACAAAAGAATTGATTGACAATGAAGTAAAGCGACTTTTGCAGGTACATATTCACATCTATTATTAGTAAATTTATGATCGCATTAATATCAGAGAAAAAAAATTATTTTTAATCCATTCTAATTTCAGGAATCATACGAAAGAGCCAAAGCACTTTTGAAAAATCATAGTAAAGAACATAAGCTACTTGTTGATGCTTTGTTAAAATATGAAACCTTAGATGCTGACGATGTAAAGATGGTGATAAGTGGCAAGAAATTACGGTATGAAACTGCTACAAACGATGCAAGCCGAACGATAGTAGACGTACCGCAGAATGTCATGTAATATATTGTTTTGGACTACGTGTTATTTTTGTTCCAGAATATCCTTTTGTTTCAATATTTTTTGTACAATAACTCTAGACTGTTTATTTATTAGAAATTCTATTTCAGTTGCTAACAAAGTATGAGTTAAACACATTCCGTAAGCGCAATATCTTCAAATTAAAATAGCAGATTAAAAAGCTTTCATTATCAAACATTTTCAAAAATTTCCAAACAGTCTAGATTTTAAGCAATATTAAATTTGGTAATAAGATTTTTAAACAGTAATTTATTATAAGATATGCTACGTGTTTAGGCCCTTCTTTGTAATGATATTTAATATAAATGAATTGAGAAGTTCTATTATCTATTTATATATTTCATAAAAAGTTGTGTAATTTTCATAGTAGCAGAAAATTCTGCTTAATGATTTTGCTTACTAAAACTTATATGGGTTTATGTGATTTTAAAGTATTTGGTATACTTAGCCGATTGAAAAATACTTTTTTATTATTAAAATAAGATTAAAGGTATCTTCCCTTTAAACCATTTTTTAACAACTATTTTAAATTGAATTACACCTTCGTTGTTAAAGCTTTTATAATGACTTATCTTATTTTTACTTACTAGACATTTTTTTAATTGTAACGTTAAACATCGTTGAAAGCGAACATTATCGAGAAAACTTTGTTTTAGTGGCCTAACTTAAATGTGATTTGTTCTCAATTTCTTACCGGATTCAACTAAACCTTTAATAAGTTCCGCACGGATCGTAATTTGGAGCAGAATTGATCTTAACTAGGAGAACAAAACCAATCACGAGCGTCGACATTCGTGCAATGAACCGTGTTTTTTTACTACAGCTATACTGAATACGAGTATACAAACAGTATTTCGAAAATACTCGTGAAAACATCTTGTTGTTGTCACATAAAGATTCGGAGGACACTACAGAGAGAAGGGTACCTGCCTGTAGGCAACGCTTATAGGCTGCGGCATCTACAGAGCTCTAAATTTAGTTCTCTAAAATCACAATTATTTATAAGATTCAAGCCTTTGTTGCACGGCGACAATCCAATAATAAGTATCAAATTATTATCAATCGGGTGTTAGAAATCGATTTACTTATATAGTATATAAAATCATGTTTTATGACAACCAACTTGCTGTCGCGTGCAAAGGGTTTAAATTGTTTTAAAAAAAAAAAGCAAAACAATATATCATTGATAGTTTCAACAATATTTGTTTCTTTTCTATACAGAAACAAATATTGTCCGATTTTATTGAAAAACGTTTGAAGTACTTATAGCAAAGAGCCAGCTTCTGGAATTACCCATGTAAAAATAAAAAAATTAATAAATAGTCTCTTTACTTAAAATATATAAAATTATACTTACTCCAATTATCTCTTACTTTAAGAAATGTAGTGCATTAACTTTAGGCCATACAATATTAACATTTTATTTATCATCGTATATATAGTAATTATAAATTATACAAAATTATATATATTTATATATATATATATGTGTGTATATATATAGTTATATATATACTTATATTTCTTATGTTTTGTATGTTTCCTATCTACGATTTTTACTACAACTTAAGAACGTTAATCAATTATTATTATCACTACACAAGTTTACAATTCTATAAACATTCGTGCAAACTACCTATTGTCGGTGCTTTTTTTATTTACTTTGAGAATAATTCATTTTTTTTATTTAAAAATTATCGATTGGATGGTCCTTGGAAATCCAGGCTTATTATACTCAACGTAAAGACGTTGAAATTATAGAGGTTTTTTTTAAATTCGTGATCATATGTTTTAGTAGATTGTACGTACGATTTTTAAAAAAAATTAACAACAAACCGATAATGTAGTCGCTTATTGATGTCTCGACACTCTTGTTTAAATCTGTAAGGAATATACGCACCAGTTTTTTCTACATCTGACTTTTCATTAGGCATACATACATTCGCATATGAAATAAAAAAAGTATAAGAAACAATAAAAAGAAAAACGAGATAATTATATGTACATTCATATACATATCTGTAAGCACTCATGCAAATATCACAGTTTACTAAATCATCGATACAAATAATAATAATATTCGTACTGCACATAGGAAAATCGGGTGAGGAAACAAAACTCTAATTAATTCTAACAAATCTGATTGGTCAAATGAAAAAATTCTAATTGTATAAACTTGCTATTTAGTTGGCGATACAGTGCTTAAACAAAAATGCATTCTGCACTTTCCATTTATTTGTACACATTACGTAAAAAAAAGGAAAAAAAAAATAATTCTAAAGTTTTCGAGACCAATCAATTTGCTAGAACAAACTATTTCATTAACTCGTCATAAAATTCAACTATCTTCGTTCAGTACGTGTATTCTGTTTAAGAATAAGGGACTGGAGGTCTTATCTAAAAATGCGCTGCTTTGTAACGATAAGCCGAGTTACAAGTTTTTTTGTGTTTATTCTTTTCGTCGAGAGCTTTCGGTTTCGCATCATATACTTATAATGCAGGCGCGACGGCTCGAAAAGATTGCGCACGATTTTCTAGATAGCTTGAAATACACTGCTTTCTTTCTACGTTATACAAAAATACAAATGAAAAGTCTTCGAGAACTCGCCTGCTCTTTCGACGGCTTTCATTTGGATCACAATATTCGGTGCAGAGCAATATCATCGATGACACGCCGGAAGACGAAATTTAAAGACAAATTCTTTCAAAACTACCCCTCCCGTCAAGTCGTTTTGGACTTACATCATTCACTCATTTCTTCGACTTGCATCATAGCAAATTGCAGCCACAGGCATATTCCGCCGCAGTGTACAAACAAATCAGTAATTTCTTTTCTTTGTTTTTAGCTAAGATGATGTATGAAACCGCAGAACTTCTCCAGTAAGGATTAGATTGGATGACAGACGTAGTAGGGCGTGAAGTGATAGGTGTCTAAGATAACAATATTATGTATAAGTATACCATTCAGCTGTACAAGCACAAACTAATGCAAACGTCTCAGTCATGCGGATTGTCCTTAACTAGCTTTTTCCAGTTATTCAGTATGAATTGTCAAAGGCCATACACGTTCATATTTGACAAATGTTTGAATAAAAATGAACTCTTCATTCATTATGTTATTGTAATAAATTGAATTGTTGTCCACATTAAAGAATAAAAGTTTTGAGAAAAAGAATCGAGCATGCGCCTAATTAGATTTGATTAATCTTAATGTTTAAGAAGTCCAATAATTTTTATAATAACGTAGCTTCACTTTCTAGAATGAAACAAATTTTTTTAAGATTTTTTTCCAAAATGTCAACTCTATGTGTTGTGCTCTAAATATATAAAACAATTCTAGAAAGTCTGAATACAGATTTTCCAATCACAATAGTCAAAATTAAACGCAGTTTTGGATCTTATAGAAATACAATTTGAATACAAATAGCAATTTTCATAATTTTAATATAACAAATGTCAATTATTTTTATTAAAAGTATTCAAATATCTATAAGCATTGATTAAATAAAATCAAGGTTTGAATTTAGTCACGTTTACTGCAGAAATGCAAAGTCCAAAAGCCTCCATATATTTGTAAAAAAATATTTTTAGAGACTTCTTTTAAAATTTAGTGCTAAAATACACGTTCCATGTTTTATAACGATACAGATTTATAGGAACACTTTTTTACAGAAAAATTTCGGCATTTAAACAAATAAATCACTACCAAAGATGGCAGTTAACCAAACAGAATTGTATAAATTGTTGTATTGATTGGGCAAAACAATGATTTACTGTTAAGGACAAATGCTTACAACTGAGATGTTCGTTTCACACATCGTCGATGGATCGCACGTGAATTATTAATATAGACGAGCCCTTTAAGCATAATAATCCTCACATCCCTCGCAAAAGCCTGTTTCGACGACAGGACAAGTAACACCCAAAGACTTGACAGCATTATTAATCACTGTCGATAATGCCTTAATGCAGAGTCGTATGTAAATTCGTTTCGGAAGCATCAACAGCTTCTCGTCGGCGCGTCACACAAAATTATACACGTACCTGCAACGCGCACGAGATAACCGACCATAAACTTCTAGCAATACTCGAATAACTTTTTAAGATAAACCGTATATCTACAAAAGTTTTGAATTATATAGATCATCTGCCCTTTATGTCTCAACGTAACAAGCAAAAGTCTTCCTCTTTGTTAACGTCTTTTTTTTTTCATGTTCTTCCAAGTTTATTAAATCTCTTTGATTTAAATTACACGCAGCTTTTTTCAAGCGCGGTAAGCGCAACTTTTTCTATCATCATTACTATTAGATTTAAAATCAATATATTGGATTCGTTAGTGCTCGAAATTTGCGAAAATGATCAACCGCTCGCAATAACAATTGAGTCGTCCAGTAATCTATTTATATAATTTTCTTCACAATTAGTTCATTAAGAATTAGTCGAACCTTACAACGACACTTTTCATTGCAGATAAAAATTTCTTTAATTTCTTTATCAACGTCGATTTTCCTTCAAATATCAAAGATACTTTAAAAACTAATAACAAATATATTGCACGTTTACTCATTCGAGAAGCACAACGAAAAACGATAATATTTGTCGTATGTATGAATTGTGTACATGTTCCTATACAATTAACTCACACTCTCTTTTTACTTTCATTAATAACAAATTAATACGTGTACATTAAAATATACCTAATATATGACTTTCAATTTTGAAACTTTGAAAACTCTTATAATTATATAAACAACTTCGATCAGAATCAACTAAGGCACTACATAATTCGACACTTGCAACTAACGATCTAGTTTAAAATTAAATTGAAGCGTATCTGGACGACCCTATTTTTAATTGCCTCCATCGTTTAAAACGATAAGGCAGTTTTTACAATGATTATATAACGAATTATATACTTCAGAAAGGCTTTACAAGTTATTATTTTTTCTTCGATCTTCGGTGATGTGCAATTTTTGCTGGTGTACGTTATACAGCGTGAATAGCTTTTATTTTATACACTTAATGTCTACAATGTCGTTGGATTAACGGTTGCAATGGTCGATGAGGATTTTGGTGCGCTACTACTTATTGATTCTACGTGCCAACTTCGCACTTTTTCTATAACTGTTACTTTTATATATCGCAATAATCACACTTAAAGTTCTAGGCACGACTCGGCTCTTTTTTTCTTCTAATTCGATTGAGACGAAATCGCAGCTACTTCTACATATATGATTTTATCAAGCGATGCACTCCTAAAGTTTTGGAAATATTAATTTCACATAAATATAATACTCGGATTATCATTGCTGCCTCTTGCAATTTTTATAATTTCAATATAAAAAAATGAGGATAGCACATATTGATTATGAAAAGTATAATCTTACTACAACTATTTAAAATTATTTATATCTAAAGTATTTTTATTTATAAAAACCAATAGAATAACCAGTTAAAATGGTGTGCAGTCCATTATTGAGAAGAACATTTAGATAAAAAAAGAACATGTTTTCAGAATTGTCATTGAAAAAATACTGATTTCATTTTCAACTAAAATTTTTATCAAAAGAAACTTGTAAAGACTTAATATATAGGTACAGCATGTCTAAAAATATTGTTTTGGTAATAAAATTTTTCCATTACTATAGAAATAATACTAACAATTAACTTTTATACTGATTTTCATCACAATTATAAAAGCAGTCTTCTTGTATAGCACACTATATATTGTAGCTCTCAATTTTCAATTTAGTACCATACCAAACGTAAGAATAATAAAATGTAAATTGCCTTTATTCTGTATATCCAATACTTCGGCAGTGCATCTTGCCATGAAATGCTAGAAAAAAGAAGCCGGAAAATAACCAAGTTACAGTCGTGAAGATTTTAACTACTTTAACGTTAGCGTCGCCGACTGCATCATAACACCAGCATAATGGGATTTTACAATCTGATCGCGAGCGATTGACTGTCATCTTATTATTGCGCCCGATCCAGTCAAAATCCTATTGACTGCACGTATTATACAATTCTATCGGCGACGCCTGATATATATTGCGGACTCTAAATGTATGTCAGTAAATACGCTAAAATGCTTTTTCTTGCGACCTACAGCTTCGTACAATTATCTATAAAGAGATGAACCCTGGTTACACGATTACATCAAAAACTAGATAATTTACTTTACGTGGTATGTTTGTGTGCGTAACATTATACGTATCATTATTCATTTTTCCTTCTTCAAAAGTAAAAGTTGCAATGCGTCGCTCTTATCTACGCTATCCGTTTAATTATTCCTCGATCCTTTCCAAGTCCTTTATATCGCGCTGTTTCTTTGCTTCTATATACCATCGTTAATCGTGATTGTTGCATTTTAAATCCCTCCTTATAGTGTTCGGATTCTTATAAATTTTTCTCGAGCTCCTTTGTAACTCGCCAACGTCTCCGGATAAACACACAGACAGCAACTCTCAAGTTATCAGTTCCTTTTCTCTCCTCTCTTCTATTACTTTTAGCAAAAGTTACTGTTTGTAATCTAACGAGAGCTTATTGTCCGTTCGCACCGCGAATAACTTGAGCACGCCTTTTGTACCAATTCAAGAATTATACATAATACGCTTCTATGTGTTTTGTTGATGCACCTTTTTTATCGAACGTGAGTTTAATTCGACTAAAGAAAAAAGTCTTTGGAGAATGTCATCGTTTGAGCAAGATTTTTTTTAAATGATGGATTTAGCAATCAGCTTGAGTCGCTTTTGTTAGGTTTCTACCTACTTCTACTAAAATGAAATTCTCTGACTCTTGCTGCAATTAGATGATAGCTTTAGTTTAGTAAAGTACCGAATGTTTACAGTACAGTAAATATGGATTATTCGCATAACCAAAAGAGATAAAACCAGAAGAAATTTGGTCATTTTTTTACGAAATTTTTCGTACAAAGTTTTTTTTCTTCAAATTTTGGAATCAGTCCATTTCATCGGAACTTGTATTTCAGTGCACTATAACTATTAAATGTATAATCAAAAATATACTTTTTTCCAAAATGTATATCATTGTCGATTTAATCTCTTTTAGTTCGAATAATTTTTGCAAAGAATCTCTGATAAAATATATAATAAAGTATTCAACTCCAACTATCTTTGACAAGTCAAAATTTGGCATTACTAATTACGTATTTATCTGAAAATTCTTATCTGAGAATTTACATCCACGTTTTTAAACTTGAAATATTAATATTTTTTAAAATAAACAATAAAAAACAATAAAAAAATTTACATAAATGTAAATTAATGAATTAATTTTATTTTATTTTATTAAGAATTCTCTAAGTTATCTATTATAATATTTTTTATTGTAATTTATTATTAGCAATTCAAATTTTTACTAGTAAAACAGAGTATTTAATCTGAATACTTTATTTACATTTAAAAATAAGGTAATTAAACGTACAAAAGAGGTGAGTTTTAGAGTGCGAACACTGTATTATTAAAAAATCTTTACAACAGATTTTATGTAAAACATCTGGTCCTTGTTCATTTTACAGAGTAATAGAATTTATTTTAGGACTTGCAATACTCTTGTTTTTTTTTTTAGTTTTGAAATAGATTTATATTAAAAAGATGTTGCTCGATAATAATATTTATCGACTTCTGGACCAGCCGAGATAAAATAAATTGCATCTACTCCTTTTTCCAGCTTTTAAAAAGATGTTCATATTAATCACTCAGATCGTAATTAAAATATCTTTTTCTTTTCATGTACCATCGAAAATTTGAATTTGTTGCACGTTTCTGTAGTCGCTGTAGGAGCGACAGTTTTGCACAAGTACTTACATGCTCTTCAAGCGCGAAAAAAAATTTCCTCATATTATTAAAAGCTGGTCCCTACCTCTCAAATCAATAAACATTTTCAACAAAGAACTCTTACTAAATTAATGAATAAATTTCGGTTTATAAATTGAATTCTCTGCATTCAAAGTCGAATATTAAAAACTCACTATATACATTCGCAAGAATGATGTCCGTGAATGTTCATTGAAACTCTTATACCCTTAGTGATTTGATTCTACAACTTCGGTGAACAAAGTGTCAACGTCCTGCAGTCCGTCGAAGTTGCCAAGAGAGCCTAGATCGTCATTCTCGTCGTTCGGCATGTCACGATCCAAAAAATCGGCCACGTTGCACTCAATACTGGTCGAGCATACGTTACTAATGTTCGTCGTAGTCTGATTATGAAGATTCAATGTATTCAAAGTCGGGCTAAACAGCATCGGCTCATTGTTCTCCGTGTAAGCCTCCTGCTGCTGCAAATTGTGCAACGGCGTCGTGGGATAGGATCTCGAGCCATTACTGTCCTCCGGATACTGAACTGTGAACCGTGAAGAGTTCGGTAAGGGTAGCGGCGTATTTGGATAAGAGCGTGAATGCAGCATCTTTGGAGTACTGTTGACCACAGCGGGAACAGAGCTCCCATTAACTACATTAGTGCCATTCGTCCAACTATCCAGAAGAGCGGAAGAATCGGCCAAAAGAATACCATCGCTCAGATTCGCGTTTGGTAGAGGATCTATGATTAACGAATTCGAGTCCATTGTTCTTTCTTTATCACTGCTATCCTCCGGCAAAATTTCTGCTTCACCTTCGTTGAGCATGTCGAATATGTTGTTCAAGTTGGTCAAATTTTCCGGAATGATTTCCTTGTCTGCCATCAAGAAGGGCTGGTCAGCTGAGACTAAAGGGTCGACGTCGAGCAGATAACTGTCGCAAGCTATCGAGCTAAAGTCGTTGTATTCACTGGGAACTGGTGTCGGGGCTATTGAGCTACTTGTCGACGCATTAAAGCTGTGACTGAGAGACGTCGAGGTTGGCTGATGGTTGGCCGAGATCGGTGAGAGAAGAGCGAGAGGGTTGACCATCCTGTGCAGCGGTACCGATTGCGAACGGTAAAACAGTTGCTCCTTGGTGTACTGCTGCCTATCGTTTTGCAATAGATCACTGATTTCTTTATCGGTCGGCTGGTGCTTCTGATAAATGTTCTTGATCTCTTGCAGATTTTCTTGACTCGGATAATTGATGAGCAGCTGAGCCTCTTGAGAAGCGAGCTCGGTGAGGAAGGGAGCACAGGCCAAGCTCTCGGCTGTTTTCTGCGGCAAATCCGGAACTAGCTGCGTCAGCTGAGCTTGCGAGGCTTTGCTGTTGGCGCTCGTCAGCGGCGAATGAGCGTGTCTCACCATTTCGGATCCGCTGGTAGGCACGATGAAGGTGTCGTTTCTGTAGCTCGAGCAAGGTACGTTGCAAGATATCGAGCGCGACAGGGCCTTTTGCGAGGTCCGAGATCGGCAATTGCCTTGCAAGTTGCTCCGCGAGCGCGGGACTGGCGTATTTCTAGGCGATACGAAGGGACTGGCATTCGCGGAATTGGACTTGGACGCACGTCCGTTGATCGGTGAAGGTGGTCCAGGCGAGATTGGCGTGAAGTTGAATATCCTTCGTCGCGTGTTTGGACTCTTGGGGACTGTGTTGCTGGTGATGGTGCTTGTGCTGTTGCTGTTGCTGTTGCTAGTGCCATTGCCGTTTTCCTGACCGTGCTCGACGATGTTCGTTTCAAAGCTGACTCGACGCCTCGTATTCAGCGCAGTACTGCTGCTGTGATTTAAGAGATTCGGTAGAATTAAGCTGTGCTTCTGCATGGCTTGCTGCTTGTCGACCGGTGCGCTTTGCAGTCTGATTTTGTTTGCTGGTAATACCGAGTCCTTGAGGTTCTCTTGCAAAATCATCCTGAGCTGCGAGACCTTGTCTTGTCTTGAGGCCTGCTCCGTTTCGGCGACGACCGCACTGAGTTCCATGTCGGAGCTGGACGAATTGCTTTGCTGAAAATATTGCAGTAACTCCTCTTCTTGCTCCTGAGAGTTATTACCTCCGTTCAAGTAATCGTTGAGAGCATCGCTGTCGATCGAGCCAAGCTTGTCTTTGGCGACTAGGCTCGAGTTCTCATGCAGCAGGCGAATTTGATCCTTGGTTAATACGTTCGTTTTACTTGTTAAATAAGATCCGTTGGAGTAGCCGTTTGACTTGGAGTAATCCTTGGAACACAGAGATGATTCTTTATCACAGCTTGTCAAGGGCTGATCGACGAGAGGGGCGACAGCCTCGCCCGTAGTCTTGTTGCTCTTGGCGGCTTTCGGATTATTAGCTAGTATCACTGACATCTTTGTAGACTGCTGAATCGAAGTTGAAGAGAGCCTGGATCTCGGGGTCGCGCAGCGCTCCATCAGCTCGCTTTCCAGAGCGTTCTGAGCATCCAAGTGCTTAAACTGTTTCTCGGGACTTGACTCGGAAGCTTGGGCCGCTATATTGACGCTCGCGCGCTTTCGCGTATTTTTCGACTTTGCTTCTTTTGGTGATATTGCGCTGTTGCTAGTCACTAGCCTAGGAGCGCTACTATTTTGCTCATCTTGAATCGATTGTACCACTAGATTATCACAGTTGGACTGCAGAGAATTACTGCAGGATTGGTTGCTGGTTTTAAAAACTTTCTTTTGTCGGCCGGCTGAGACGACGGCTGTCGCGTTTATTTTATTCAACGCGTTTGTACCTTGTGCCAGGTGATTCACATTTGCTTTACCCTTTTTACCTTTTTTACTTCCTCCCACGATACCCTCGCTATTCTGATCCCCACTCTTCTCCTTGTTTTGATTCTACGAAATAGATAACGAACGTTTTAGTACACTGTTAAGGTCAATAAGTTGCTTTTGTACCTGAAATAAATAATTACCGGAAAAACATTTTCATGATGTCCATGCCTCTGATCGCGTATGTGTTCTCGTTGTTGGAGTTTTCGCTGCAGCTGCAGCTGAGCTTCCCTGAGCTTCCCAGCTTTCCCAGGCGTAGGTGTTACCGGCAATCCTGGACTGTCAGCTGGAATCATGTAAAATATTTAAGACTTGCTTTTACATTTAAAATTATAAGAAAAATAAGTATATTTTTAAATAATAGGCAATATTGAATATGTTTTTAAATTGTTGTTATAATGTTGATATTTAGTAGATTAACAAAATTGAAAAAAACTTTACTTATTACATACATGCAATTTTTGAAGAAAACTTTCAAGTATAAATAATAATAATTTAAGATAAACCTTTATTTGTCGCAGGTTGAGGTTCTTCAGAAGCACTCAGTATACACACAGCAGCCAAAGATCGACTATCAACGTAAAAATTATTAACAAGATATTTTCCCAATGCACAGAGTGTAGGAAATTTCGTTTCCAATAAATCCTCAGCCCACTCGCGAATCAGTGACGAAGCTGCTCCCAGCATCTCTTCTGTGACATTATGCTCAGCATCTTCACCCTATGTAGTGCAAATGTAAATGTAATGTAAATTCAGGATGATAATAATAATGCTTTTATTAACAGATATGAATATAAATCGATTTTACCACTTCAGTGCCACTCGCAGAGGGTAGCGTTGGAGGGTCCAATTTTATTCTCTTACGCATTCCAGAATAACAATAACGAGAATTGCCACGTGTGCCCAGTCTACGAGGTCGAACACGAGGATATACTTGCTTCATCACTTTTCCAAAATCAGCCGTGGAAAGAGGCTTCATGGAATTTTTCGAGCAGTATATACTATGGATCAACATGAATTATTGTTAGACACATTATTATAAACTATACAAGCAAAGTATTTAAATAATAAATTAAATTTTACTTGTATTCATCGTAAACTTCTTGCTTTGGTAAAGACACCTCTGGATCCTCCTCAAGATGTGTTTTGATCCACATAATAGTCTGATGAATCTCATAACGATTTCCTAATGGATTTAAGGGCTGTCTTAATGGATCCACCGTGCCATTTGGGTTTGTCAGAGATATCGGAAGTTTCAGGTACAGCAATAGTTTTTCTTCTAGCTTAAGCTGCTCCACTTGAGAAAAAATGTCCTGCACACGAGATCTTGACTCTTCGCTGTTAGAGAAAAAGAAAAGTTAAAGAATTAGAAAGGGTAAAAATTGAGAAAGTTAAAAATAGTCGGCAAAATGGAGAAGGGAGAGCACCTTATACTGTCCTCGATCATGAGGCGTATCTTCTCATGCTTGGCAGCGGGGGTATGATGAGTCAGGCTGCTCATCTTACTCCCCTTGAGGATGTCCTGCAGCAGGTCCCCCGAATGGAATCCGTTGGCAAGCGAGGGCTGAGGCGCAGTCGCGTGCAGGTGGTTAGTTCTGCCACCAACGACGCCCTGGCCATCGTTCGCCTGCTCGAGCTGCTCCTTCTTGATCTTGGCTAGCTCGAGCTTGGTCGGGGTCGAGCAGCCCTGGCTCTCCGCACTCATCTTGCCGGCTCTCTCTTGACTTGTTCTCCACGCTCCTTTGGTAGCTCCAGGTTAGCAGTGGTCGCGCCAGGCTAGGAGAAGGACGACAGTGGCGGCGGCGCGAGGCTCGCCTACCATGTCGACCGAGTCAGCTGGTGGCTTGATGGCAGGTAGCCCGCGGCTCGCCGCCTCCTCGACCCTCGACGTCGCGTGCGGGCCGGGCCAGCGCTCCATTTACCGAGGCACACTTGATCCTCTTCGCTGGCTGCACTCTTTCATTCGCTTTCTCTCTCTCTCTCTCTCTCTCTCTCTCACTTGGGCGCTCTCTTTCTCTGTCTGTCTGTCTGTCTGTCTCTCTCTCTCTCTCTCACTAGCTGGCTAGCTGACTATCGCTGTCCGTCTCCCCGCTCCCGCCCTCGCAGGAGTCGCGCAGGAGCTACGCTTCCGGAGGAGGTAGTGCGATGGCGCGGCTGCTCCTGGGCATCGCTCGGCTCGCGCTAGTGCAGCTGCGTCTCGAGCCTCGGCCACTCGGGTCCGATCAATTCGGGTCTCTGCTGCTGCTGCTGATCCTGCTGTTGCTGCTGCGGCTGATGCGACGAGCGTGGCACCTCTTCCATGTAGTCGGGCCCGTCCGATCGGCACAGATCGCGACACGGCAGACGGTAGAGAATCCGCTCTAGGAAGCACTGCACCGAGCACCACCAATCCACCGATCCACCACTCAGCGGTCACCTGCACGAGCGCGGAACGCATCGAGGCTCGCCATTTTTTCGCGCGCGCACTCCCGCGCGCCGCCGCCGGCTTTTTCTCGCTCAACTCGGGACGTTCGGCCTTCGGGCTCGGTCGGGGGGCTCGGGCAGCTCGGACTGCCTCGTGGCCCAGCTCTTGGCCGTCGGCTCTCCCCCAGATCCCGGAGAGAGCAGCGCGGCTTCCTGCAGCGCCAACACACCACTCGGCGCGATTCCTCCGCTAGGCTCAATGGCGCCGGATCGTACGGGCACCTTGCGCGACTCTTCCAAAGGATAACCGCGTCCCGGTCTCCAAACCAATTCCACAGTTCCACCACCTCCTCTCTCTATCCCGATCAATTTTTGACACTTTGTGGTGTCTCGCGACGTCGCGACAACTCGCTGCAGAAGCGCGCGCGGCGGGCAAGTCGCGGCGGGGAACGGCAGTACGGCAGATCGCGCCGAATGCCGATGGGATCTGAGCTGCGGCCTGCGAGTCGTTGCTCGTTGGTCGTTGGAACTGTTGGCAACTCGAGGAGCGCCGCCGAGCGAGGTCTTTTTGAAAACGTTCTTATCCCGCTTATATGATGTAGTCACCCCCGTTACGCGTATGATGTGGTTAGCTCGCATGATAGTCGATGTAGCCAAGTGACGCCTTCGACTTTTGAGGATTGATTCCCATCTTTGATAAAAAGAGAATGAAGATCTGATATTTCCGATTAATTCATCCATCCATCCTGGCAAGTGATCTTACTTGGTATCATCTATCACCGTTTCCTCTGTATAATAAAAAAAAAAACATTTAGCCAGTTTTTTTTTAAATTTACTTACAAACTCTTTTGATGTGTTTTATCGATTAATGAAAAGAATAATGTATTTAATGGTATTAAAACTCGAAATATTTAACGCAAAAGTTTTATATTTAAACACTAGAAGCCTTATGCCTAGCATGTATTGAAGACACATTTTACTTTTATTGCAAAGCCAATAATAGCTAGCAAAAAAATTATCAGAGCTTGCAGTAAGTATTAACTTCAAAGATACAATTTAAATGTGTTATAATGTTACTGCAATAGTATATAGGTATATATATATATATATATATATATATCTTGGTGGTACAGTCTGTAAAAAATTGTATGTTGTGTAACCTTTTTTTTTTAAATTTATATGATTTTTACACTCCTTATTTACATTTCAGTATCTTGTACATAATTAATAGATTTTATTAATAATGATCCAATTTGACGACGACTTATAAAAAGAAATAAACTTTTTGATCATACGAGCCGGAAAACGACCAAGTATATAGTCCTGAGTATTATAGGTACGTGCAATTTTTCAGCTATCTTAGAGTACTCCCCAGTAAAAAATTACTTCCTGAATGTCCACCAATTAAGGTATGAAACAGTTCGTTAGGAGAAGCTGTTCCAAAAGTGCTCTTTTTGGTGGACATTTTCGAATTCAGCACATGAAATAACAATCGACGAGAAGTTATCGGCTTTTCTCATTGGTTGAATTTTATCGGTTCGTGTGGAGACTGTGATTATTTTTTTTTTTTTTACTTTTGACCTGCACTCACTCTTTTTCGGACAGAAAACATACTTAATATGAAATAATACAGGATAGACACTTATATAAAATGATCTTATAAAAAAATTGCAATGCAAACAGTGTTAACTAAATTTTCAAGCTTGTTATGTTAAAATTAGGTAAATTTTGAAACTTAAGAGGATGTCGGAGCATCGCCTCTCTTCAATAGTTCGTAGTTCCAAGTTTTTGGAAAAACGATAAGTCCAATAAACCTCATATTGCACAGAATAATTAATTATAGTTAGCACTAGGGTACCTAACTCTTAATATTTCTTAAAATTCTAAATAAAAAAAGTTACACGCAGCAATAGGCATATCCATAATTTTAAGGTTAACTTTCAATGAAGAAACACCTCTTACTAGTTCCAAGTTTTTGTAAAAACGATAAACCATAACCACATGAAATTACACAAAACGATATATATAACGATTATATATAAGGGATCCCTTAAGGGGATGTCGGAGCAATAAACGTATTTCTTTATTCGATTATATCTTTTTCTATTAATGGTAAAAATGAATTCTGAGAATTACTTGCTCTAGTTCTCAATATAATAAATCGTTTTGTGTAATTTTATGTGGTTATGGTTTATCGTTTTTACAAAAACTTGGAACTAGTAAGAGGTGTTTATTCATTGAAAATTAACCTTAAAATTATGGATATGCCTATTGCTGCGTGTAACTTTTTTTATTTAGAATTTTAAGAAATATTAAGAGTTAGGTACCCTAGTGCTAACTATAATTAATTATTCTGTGCAATATGAGGTTTATTGGACTTATCGTTTTTCCAAAAACTTGGAACTACGAACTATTGAGGAGAGGCGATGTTCCGACATCCTCTTAAAGGTGTATACAACAATATAATTAGTACTTACCTATTAAATCGTACGTATTTAAGTCTTCAAAGATAATATAAGAAAATGTTAAACTTAACATAATTATGTACGTATATATACCTACGATCAGTCTCTTACCTATTTATTTTATAAACAAATGCGAATTTTAAAAATTAAACTGTTACGCATAGGGCTGAATATTGAATGGGCTTTTGCATTTGTGAGTTTTTTTATAAAAGAAATAAATTAATTTGTATTTCTTATTTTATATAATATTCTCATGCAGTACAACAGCAGTAATTTTACAGTAATTTAATAACTGAACTTAAATAACTTCAGTAAAAATATTCTTTCTTTTGTAATTTTGGAGCTTACCTGGTGGAAATAAAATTTGAATTTGGCGTCTACTTATAAGATTACAAGAAAATGGTCATTCTTATTGGCTGAAATTGTAGTCACTTGTCTATGATCATATCGATCCTCTCGAATCGCGTACTTTTGCGGTTATTTCTTCGATCTTTATTAAGTCTTTTCTCCTCGTTTATATATGACCATGTGTACAATATACACTTATATACTCAATTAGGCTAACATTACGTTATTTATAATAGTTTACCGGCAATGTGTTTTTGTTTCATGCTCGTTGAATCTTTAAATGATATATAATATATAGCCAAAGAAATTGTATAACAATTTGTTGAAGGAAAAACTATAATTTGTACAAAGGTAAAATATTTAAATATATTCTTTTAAGTATTAGCAATAATTAAGTATTATTGATCATTTTATAAACGAAATTTCATCACTTATACCAATTTAAAAATTTTAATTTTATGCAAAAAATGTCGGACCTTACTTTGTAAATGTTATTTAAGAAAAAGTACAATCATAATGTTGTGTGTAAGAATATATAATGGAATATATAAAAATAGTAAAATTCATACAAAAAGTTGAATAATAGGTTATATATTGGAGAATGGAGATAAAATATTTTGATAATTTATTATATGATTATAGAATCTGGACAATCGGATAAAAAAAATAACTTAACATTCTACTTGATAGTTATCACTTATATAAAGTATAATAATTTATAAAAAAAGGATGTGTCAGTTCAACATTATATTTTCCCCTATGTACTTTATTGCAACATTTAGTGCTGATCTTATTCTATATTCTTCAATAAAGAATTTAATCATCATATAGCAAAAAATTTATAATTTATGGTACAAAATAAGTATATAAAAGAAATATTGTTTATTTTATAAAAGGCACCTTACATATATATGCCAATAGCCAAAAAAACTAAAATATAAGTGAATTTGATATAATGCAACGTCATTCTTGAATTTTAAATGCCAGTCTATAAAGTACTTTTTATTTTTATTGAGGTGTTATTGTAGATTTCTTAGTTACATTTGAATGTAAATATATAAATATGGAATGTTGATAGGTTATCGATAGAGATATAAAATAAATTTATGATTTGTTCCTCTGATATATTTTTAATACTTTTTTTTATACAGTGTAGCAAAATTTTTGTATATAAATTCGTATAAACTTAAAAAAAATTTAAATTATGACGAAATAACAAATATTTCAATGCAAATAAAAAAATATAAGGACTTAAAACTGTGAAGATTTATTTAGTGAAGTGTATGCATAATTATTTGACAGTTGTTATTATTTTTATTGGTAAGTGCTGCAATAGAATTATTTATTAAACTTCTAAATATTTTAATTAACTTAAAAATAATTGTGCTACATTTTTCACACATACAATTTACAATTTATAATTTACAATTTAATACGCATATTTATTTGCAATATTTAAATAATATTTAATTTAACTTATTTCAGGTAAGAAACAAAAGTAAAAATGTTTCGTCATCCAGTATTTACAAGAAATACTTGGCTAAAAAGTCTAGGATTAACAAGCTGCTCAAGATACAAAAGCTCGGCTGCGGTAGCAAGCATCCAAAGTGAAATTGAAACAAAAAGCACTCATGCAGTTAATTTTAAAGAGGGACAAATCCTTCAAGGATTTATTGTGGATCAAATCACTCCAGTTAAAGAAATGTATCTCACAGCAATAAAATTGACACACTTGGGTACTGGTGCTCAATATTTACATCTTAGTCGTGATGATAGTAATAATGTGTTTTCTATTGGATTCAGAACAACTCCTAAAGATTCTACAGGGTTACCACACATACTTGAACACATAACTCTTTGTGGAAGTGAAAGATATCCATGCAGAGATCCTTTTTTTAAAATGCTGAGAAGGTCTTTAGCAACGTTCATGAATGCAATGACTGCACCTGATTATACCATATATCCTTTTTCTACTCAAAACTTGCAAGATTTTCAAAATTTACAATCAGTATATTTAGATAGTGTATTTAGACCTAAACTTCGACAGGTAGATTTCTGTCAAGAAGGCTGGAGAATGGAACATACTAATCCAAATGACAAGAAATCTCCAATTATATTCAAAGGTGTGGTTTACAATGAAATGAAAGGAGTCTTCAACAATAATCAAATGATATTTGTCACCCGATTGTTAAACACAATTTTACCTAGTCATACATATGGTGTAATATCTGGTGGTGATCCATTAGAAATTCCCAACTTAGAATATGAAGATTTAGTCAATTTCCATGCTACTCATTATCATCCATCTAATGCTCGCTTTTATTCATATGGAAATTTTCCATTAAAAGATCACTTAAAATTGATTAATGACAAATATTTGTTTTTATCTGACAAAATTAACACATCAGTAACTAAGGTGCCATCTGAAACACGTTGGAGTAAACCAAAAAAGGAGCATATCTCATGCAGACCTGATCCATTGGTAGCAGATCCTAGTAGGCAAAATTCAATAGCGATTGCTAGTCTTTGTAACAACATTAATGACGTACAAGAAACTTTTGATGTATACATTTTATCACAATTACTATTGGATGGACCTAATTCTGCTTTTTACAAAAGTTTAGTAGATTCTAATATTGGCACTGGTTTTGGTCCTATGACTGGATATGAATCACAATGCAAGGACACAATATTTATAGTAAGCTTGCAAGGTGTTCAAGAGAAAGATTTTGAGAAAGTTGAACAGATTTATAGAGAAACTGTGAATAAAGTTATAGAAGATGGGTTTTCTAAAGAGCATATTGATACAATTCTTCACGGTATTGAATTACAAGTAAAGCATCAAACCACTAATTTTGGATTAAATTTACTTTTTAATCTTTCACCTTTATGGAATCACGATGGTAATATTATTGAATCACTGAAAATTAATGATGCAATAGCAACATTCAAAGAAACAATTAAAAGAGATCCAAAATATTTAAATTCTCTAGTTGAAAAGTATTTATTACAAAACCAACATCAACTCACTTTGACAATGTCTCCTAGTCAAGACTTTGAATCTCAACTTATTGCTGCTGAAAAGAAACTATTAGAATCAAAATTAAATAAATTGTCCCCTCTACAGATAGATGAAATTTATGAAAGAGGCCAGATTTTACTAGCGGAGCAACAAAAAGAAGAAGATATAGGTATTTTACCTAGTCTAAAAATCGAAGATCTTAAGGAAGATGTTGATAGATATGATTTAACAGATATTGAAGTATCTAATGTGCCTGTACAGTTGGCAATACAACCAACAAATGGTGTATGTTATTATCGTGGTATACTGAATACAAAAGAACTTTCAGATGAGTTAAAGAGCATAATACCAGTTTTCAATGATGTAGTAGTTAAAATGGGTACTAAAAACTACGATTATAGAAATTGGGATAGGATAGTACAGTTAAAAACTGGAGGATTACATTTCTCGCATCATGTAGTTGAAAAAAAAGATGATCCTTATAAATATGAAGAAGGAATCATTGCAAGTTCCTACTGTCTTGATCACAATGCTGGGGAAATGTGGAAATTGTGGAAAGAATTGTTTAATAGAGTCAAAATGACGGATCTCCAAAGATTTGAAACTTTGGTAAAAATAAATGCAGCTAATTTAACTAATAACATTGCTCAGTCAGGTCATTTATACGCTATGAGCTCAGCTTCTAGTTTAGTATCACCTGTGGGCAGATTGAAGGAAAATTTATCAGGCCTAGAATTTGTTAATAAAATGAAACTTATTGCTCAAATGAATGACTTATCATTAGTACTTGAACAAGTACAACAAATTGCTAGTCAAGTACTGACAAAATCACACTTAAGATCAGCTATTAACATGACAAAAGAATCGAAAGATGATATTTTAAATGGTATGGAAAACTTTTATGGAGCTCTGAAAGGCTCTGATACACAAAAAGGTATTATCATAACATCAGATGATCCGATTGAATCAAATAATAAAGCTGTACATCATGTTTTCCCTTATGCAGTAAATTGTGTGTCTAAAGGGATCTTGACTGTTCCATTCAGTCATGTTGATCACGCACCGCTTCAAGTACTTTCGAAGTTAATTTCGTCAATTTATTTACATTTAGAAATAAGAGAAAAAGGAGGTGCTTATGGTGGAGGTGCAAGATTAACAACAGATGGTTCATTTTTGTATTATTCATACAGAGATCCAAATTCCACACGTACATTAGATATATTTGATGGAACATGGGACTTTATATCTAAACACAATATACCAGAAAGTGACATTGTAGAAGCTAAGTTGGGTCTATTTCAAAAGATTGATGCACCAGTTGCACCAGGTAGTCGTGGAATGACAAAATTCATACAAGGACTGACATACGATGATATTCAAAATCACAGAGAAAGAATAAAGGCTGTAACAAAAGAAGACCTTATGTATGTAGCTGAAAAATATTTAAGCCCAAATGCAACTAATGTTAAAGTTGGCAGAGCACTCATTGGCCCTCATAATTCAGATTTGAAGTCAAGGCCTTCAGAAAATTGGATAGTGTTAGATCAAGAAGAACAAAGTCAGGCTCAAGTAATGAAATAAACAGAAGTTATTGTTTTCCAAAATTGTTATATAAAAATGTGATTTCTAGACTAAACTAATAGTTTTAAACAAATATCATGTGTAATTAATATATAAGAAATATTTTTGTTTAATAAAACCATTTTTTTAAAAAACGGCGTTATAATTTACAATTCCAAAATTTCTATAAAAAAATTTAAGTATCAGTATTTTATAATTAAATATTTAATTTAATTACAGAATGAATGATGATAAAATCCAAAGTCAATACTTTACAGAAGTCCTTTTATTTTTTCAAGAATTTCAATGGCTTTACAATATGCCAGTAACACAAATATTATTTAAAGGTTCTTTAGACTTGTTGCCTTATGATTGGATGGAGACATTAAAAAATTTGGAAAATAGTGAATTAAATAGTTTTGTTGTTAAAGCAGAAGTACAAGTATGAAAGATTAAATTTTAATATTAAATGTTAATTTAAATACTTTAAGTTCATGAAAATTCTTTTTAGTCAACTTGGCCAGCATCATTAATAAACTTCGTTAACAATTGTGAAAAATTGAATAAATTACCAGATCCAATTCTTGCATTGCCTTGTGTACAATTGCCTCAAGCATTCATAAAAAAGTTGAATATTAAAAAGCAGCATGAAATTTTTCATTTGGCACGATTAGTTCACGAACAATGTTCAGTACAGAACATATCATTAATTGTTGATCTTGGCGCAGGTTTGGTAAATATTTTATTAAAAATGAACACCATAGCTGTTAATTTGATTGATTAAATTTGTAATAGTTTTTCATTATAATTGTTATTATTTTCAGGGATATATATGTCAGTTATTAAATTATTTGTATGGCTACCAAGTGTTAGGACTTGAATCCAATCCTCAAAATGTTGAAACAGCAAAGATTAGGCAAAGAACCCTTTTTCCAGATTCGTTACCATTTGTTAAATATGTATGTCGTGATATAACCATGGATTCTTCAAAAGACATAGAATCTATTTTACAACAAGAATTCAATGAGACTAAAAGTGTTTGTTTAATAGGACTTCATGCCTGCGGTGACCTTAGTGTATATATGTCTCAAATATACTTGGAAATGAAAAAAGCTCAACTTTTTATTTTAGTATCTTGCTGTTATCATAAACTAACTCTTATCGAAAATAAGACTGAAAATAAGGATAAAGAATATTTTAACTATTTTCCATTATCTGTAGCCTTAAAAGACGCTCATCGTAACATAAATTTAGACGTTGGAAATTACTTCAGAAGACCATTTATGCGATTGGCATGTCAAGAAACTTCTGAGAGATGGATATCAATGTCAGAAAAAGCACATGAGAAGCACTCATTTTATGTTCTTGCAAGAGCTATTCTTGAAATATATGGTATGCAAAGTAGGTATTTCTCTATGTAACTCTAATTAAACAATGATTTTCCATGAAATAAATATTTATATCAATTTTTTATTTTAAGATGGACTTAGCTTAAGAAAACTTGTTCAAAAAGGAACGAGAAAATCTCAATGTAGAGATTTCGAAAATTATTTGAAAGATAGCATGCATAGATATGTATATGAAAAAAAAGTAATTAGTAATAAAAAATTATCAATAAGTACAATTCCTTGGAGTGATAAAATTAAAAATGAAATCATACAGTTATGGGAAAGCAACATAGAAAAGCAAAAGAGTATAGAGCTATACACTGCATTGCAATTTCTACTGCAACATGCAGCAGAATCTTTAGTCATATTCGATAGATTATACTTTTTGAAAGAACATAACTATAAAGCAAGTATCATTCCAATTGCCAATAGGTCTTTGTCCCCTAGGTGTTATGCAATGGTATCGCGAAATTAATGTGATTACTAAAGTTTGTATATGTACAATAACTAATATGTGAACAAAATTATTATTTATTATAATGGTTTAACATCTTAAATCTACAATAATAATATATACTTATATATTGTACATGAAAGTATCAAAAGTAATACTAAATTATTTTATTATCGACCATATGGATGAATTTGTGATGCAGCTTTAATATTTGTTTTAATAGCACTTGGAGCTTTGACCATTTGTCCAACTAAAATAAAAATTAAATTTAAAATGCAATACTTTAAAATAATATTTGTTAAGTATGAATTAATTTGAAATAAATTACCCATGGGTCCTTGTCCAGGAGTTTGAGATTGTCCTCCTGGCCTTCCAACCATCATGCTACCTCCAACTGGATTCACCCCTGGCTGAACCATTTGTACAGCATCAGACTAATAAAATTGTACATAAGAATTTATGAAAATACATTTTATAAAGTTAAAAATATTTATATTTTGAAAAAGTAACATTTATGTAACTTAAGTCTCTTTACCTTTAAACCTTTTCCACCACCAACTGCAAAAACAAGTAAATGTGTATCGGCAGTACTACTGGCTTGAGTTTGCGTAGTTCTTGAACCAGTTTCACTTTCCCATTCTTCTCGAGCTTTGTTTGCAATATCCCATACATGATTAATTACTTTATTATATTGTGCCACCTGTTTCTGAAATCCACAACAGTCAGATTTATTAAAACTGTATTTACAATCAATTTATTTGTTCCAATCACTAAATTGACATATACAAATATAATGTACTAATAAGCTAACGAACAAAAAACAGCAACTCAAAGTTATAAAAGTGAATGGAACATATAAAAAAACTTCACACTAACTATGGTGTATGAGCTTACATTATAATCCTAGTTGAAGTTTAGTTAGCATATCAACAGAAAAAAGTTGTTCAAGTTATATAATTTTTATTTTTTTGATAATAAAATATTAGTGAACGTGTTTTCCTCATTGTATAAAAAATAATACTTTTAACAAGTTAATTTTTGTATTTAGGTATGACATTTTTCATAATATATGTTATTTATTGTTATTACTCGTAATTACTTATTTTTTTATACAATGGTAAATGTTTTTTTTTTTAATTAAATGTATGTTTACTTACATGCGAGGCATCATAAGTTAAATTGGCAACTTTTGCTTCATATGACAACATTTTTTGTTCAACTGAAGGGTCAGGTTTGGTTCTTAGATAGTCTGGTACCAAATCATGAGCAAAAGTTGATATTCTTCCCTCAGTCGTCCTGAGTAATTCTTCATCCTTTTCAGGACTCAAATGCAAAGGAAGCACAGTCAAATTTCGTAAGTTAGGAGCTTTATCGTGACTAAGAATCTTGGATAGGCTTGTGAGCTATAAAAAAATTATTATTAAACAAACAATTCTTGTACTCTTTAAATTTGATTCATCTTAATAGATGATGCATTGTATTAGATTTCAGTTTTGTAATCATTAATATTTTGTGTTTATACTAATGATGTAAAGTCAATTAAAAATTGAAAAACGTTTTTGAAAAACTGATTACTAAAGCAAATTCTAGAATCATTAATAGATATTCATTAACTTTACCAACTTGATACTTTATTCAAAGCACATTAGAAATATGTGGATGTATAAATGTATTTATGACTTTCCCTATTTTAAAATGAATTCAGCAGTACTGATAATACCATTTTTACAAGTACTGAAAATGATAAGTTTGAAGCTTCTATTTTCCAAACACAATGAAAATTAAAATTAATTAGTTTTTAATTTCTGTTTATGTTCATTTTCTTTCATTATTCTATACAACTTATTAATAGTAGCTAAGTAGTGTATCAATAGTAGATAAACCAAGGATTGGCTCATTTTGTTTATATTCAAATATTTTAATAAAAACATAATATACTGTCTTACATGTCCAGATATAAGAGCAAAGTTGTCAAGAAAATTTGGCCAATTTAATGTTTCATATTCATTTTCAACTTTAAATATCATTGCAGCTATCACTGATTTTAAATCATTGACTCTCATAATTATAGCCTCCAAGGCAGAATCTAGTTGCTTTTCTTCTCTTTGCATGTTTGGATTTTCTGTAAATTAAAAGAATGAAATATTACTTTTCAATAATTTATGTAAAGTTTTATTAATGTATAAGAAAGTGTTAAATTCATTAAAAACAATAAAAATAAAATTTATTCAATTGTTTAATACTTTGGTGGATATATAGAAACAAATGTTTTCTCAACTATTAATCACATACAAAAATATTTTTTTGCACTAACCTATAAATAAAACAAATATTAATATTACAACTAATATAGACGTCTTTAATCGTTGGCTGGAAATCTTCAATCTTTGGTCATGTTAGCAGATAGCGTTATTTATATACTATTTGATTCTTGTAAACCCAATAACTTTCATGCTGTTTACCAATTCCTCCATAACAATATCGCCATTTTCTTTTTACATGCAAAAATACGCATCTGAATTTTGTTATTGTTATTGTTGGATTAAATGAGCACAGAAGTACTAAACGATGCAATCTTGACTACCTGTATTTATACTGGTTGAAACAGAGATGATTAAAGGTACGTTTTCACGCTGACGCTACAAACGTTCTTTTTTACAGGTTACAGGATAGTATATCTATATAGATGTCACGCATATTGACGCTAAAACGCTAAAAAAATTATTATTTTTAATTATCGCACAAAATACGGATTATAAGAAAAAAAGAGTGGTAAACGACGGGCAAAAAATGTACTGCAGCAATCTTTAATCAATATCAAATTTATAATGATTTAAAAAGTTCCCCAACGCTAAAATGTTGGACTTTCTAGCGCCAGAGATTAGTAAGAGATTGCCAGAGTGAGGTACGGCGAACCCGTGCCAGACCAATTGTGCCGTGAGCTAACGGTGCCACGCGGATATGCCTGGAACTATGCATATCTAGCCTTCCCTCCCTGGCTGATGGCTCCCTCCGGCCAGCGCTGCTCGATTTCACGAAGTATTGGAGGAGGCAACTCATGAGTAGTCTGCAGGCAACATGCATGTACGGCGGCGGAGGAGAAATGCCGAAATAATAAACGCGCAGTCGTTTAAAGGAGAGTTATTAGGTGAGAAAGTGTGTAATATTTAATGAAAAGAAAAATTAAATAATATTACGATGTAATGCTAATTATTAAATAATAATAGTTATTACATTTAAATAAACAAAGCAAATAATACAAATTATTCATCATATCATTTAAATAGTTTTGCACTCAGAGTATATATTATTTACAATAATAATAATACCAATAATTTAGTATTTTGAATTAATGTTTAAAAATCGAAATTATAAACTATGCATTTTAAGAAAATATACTTGAATAAGTATAGGAAAATATGCGTTTCACACATTTCTTAAATAGAAAAGGTATATGATGATAGGTATCATTTAAGTACTTTTTCACTTCCTTTTGCAAAAAAAATTTCTATATGTGTTCATAAATACCTTCCAAATAATAATATTTATATAATTATCCGACAACAAATGTTCTGTAAGACAAAAAAAATTGACATGGTGAAGATTCGAACTGGAGCCCTGGCAAAAAGTTAAAATTATTGGCACATGCCTTGGCCCACACGACCAAGCATGTTGTGATCAATTATTGATTGAAACTCGTAATTGCTTTTCGACCCCACATGTTTAAAATGAATTAATATAGTACATTCTTTCACTACTATATACAATAATATTAATTTTTTTTATTATACAGAAATGACGTGCATTTTTACCGTATTGTAGGTATATACGCTGCAGTTTGGCAAACGAAAAAGTTTTCGTCTCGGGCGTGCGCGGGTATTGTTTTTGAGACGAGCTCGCGACCACGCCGGTCCGGCCGCTCGACTTTTATGTTGTTGATCATTGATGTTTCCTCCCTCGTTTAGTCATTTCTCCTCTCGCGCGAGCCGCGAAGTCGCATTGTGCGCCCGGATCGGCACTTTGACCGCTAGAGACGGTAGCTCGCGGAGGCAAGGAGTTGGCGCCAGCGTAGCCAAAAGCGGCTCTCTCAGAG
>UELU01100269.1:0-18971 GCA_900490025.1 Megastigmus dorsalis
GGGTCGGGGGTTGTGGGGTTTTCTGTTATTGTACAATTAGGAGTAATTTATCATAAAATGACTATATATAGTTGTTCCCTATCTTTTAACACAGATGCCCGAAATTTGTATCGTTACATAATTAAATATATATATATATATATAGTATTTACACACAGCAAACACACAGACTCATACACACGTATATGATGAGCTAAATCTGACCGACTACCTCATGGTGCTTATCGGGAAACGCTATAAAGCCGGCGGTAATTTGCATTTAGTTCGGATTCGAATACTCCACTTTTCAGATGGATCATAATTTACAAATAAAGTCAGCCACAAACATACGCAATGTGAACTTTGCAAATTTTGAAATTTAAAAATGACCTTGAATTTTGAGGTATATATGGGAGCGTCCACCAAAAACCAGCCCCAGGGCGAGCGAGGCGCATTTTTCGCATAAAAGGCGCTCTGTTCAACTCGCTCACAATCGAACGGTAAGACTCTTAGAAAAAATCAAAACACATAGATCGATAGATTTTTTCTCGCTCTTTCTTGTGGTTTAACTATTTTTTCTCTATAATACTTCTTTAAGGTCGAAAAATTGAGTCGAATATTTAAATTAATTTTTCTAAAAAAACGTATTTTTTTTTCGAAATAACTTTTTTTTATTCTAAAGTACAACTCTTAAGCTACAAAGGCCTGAAATTTCAGTATGAAGAATCCATGTGTTCCTGAGTTATGATATATTAAGTACGACGCCGCGAGACCGTACGCGCGCTCTTCATACTGCGCTCAGACGCCCAATTTTTCATTATGTGACTTTCATCAACTGACTGTTTAATTTTTATTATTTTTTTCGCCACTAGAGGGATTTAGACCTTAACAAAAATATCTGTAGCCAAATTTGATTGTCAAGGTTTTATAAGTTCCAACCATTTAGAGATAAAATATCCTCTTTATGAGAACTTATTAAAAACATTTATTATTAAAAGTTTTGGTTTCAAACAGTGTTGTAATCCGTTTAACGAAGAAAAACATTCATCTAGGCTGAGATTCGTGTCAGAAGAAGTGAAACTTCGGTTTTCATTTTTAAAGGATGCAGATAAAATTTGTGACACTTGCAGGATAAAATGTCATGCACAATCCAAAGTAGAAAATGAATTTTCGAAAGAAGATTATTATGAAATTGTTAGAAACTTACGGCGAAAGTTTAATGATGAGAAAGTAACAAATAAAGAAAAGTTATTGTTCTTTAATCACCTCCTAAAAATTGGAGTTCTTGTAAAGTTGTTGAATTTTCGAGCACATCTCGTTGGCTAGTTAAAAAATGTAAATTATCAGATAATAGAATATTCCAGTCATCAGAAAAAAGAGGAAATATACAGTTATTAAATGAAATTTTGAATGCAGTGAAACTTTTTTATGAAAATGATGACAACAGTAGAATTATGCCCGGCTATAAAGACAACAAGTGCATAAAAAATGACGATGGATCAAAGAGCTAAATTAAAAAAAGACTTGCTTTGTACAATCTCCGAGAATTATACTTAAAATTCAAAGAATTGCATCCTTCATTAAAAATTGAGTTTAGTAAATTTGCTGAATATCGTCCTCAATATTGCGTTTTAGCTGGGGCGAGTGGTACACATTTTGTATGTGTTTGTGTTTACCATCAAAATATTAAACTTCTATTAGCAGGTTTGAAAAATTCTCGAATTTCTTTTGACAAAATGATTACTTACAAAGACTGTACAGTAGAAATAGTTTGTAAAAATCTGGTATAGAGCCATTAAAAAAGGATTTACAACTATTTAATAAAATTTCAAATATGGCATACTACCGATAGATCAACATTACAGACACAAGTAGTTCCTAGTATATCATTTATTAATATTCTTTTTCCTCTTTTACATAAATTTAAGGCTCATTCTTTTATTTCTAAACAACAATCTACTCATTTTCAAACCCTTAGAGAATCTTTATCTACAGGAGAATTCTTAATTTCTTTAGACTGCTCAGAAAACTATGCTTTTATTGCCTTCAATTAGCTTCAATTCATTAGCTTCAATCCGTAGGCCGGTTTCCCCGGGAGTTTATTGGCTAACGCTAATAAAATGTGTTTCTCGTTTTCCGGCTCGAATATTACGTCCGTGTTTCCAACAACAGCGTCAAATAACAGTAGCTTACCGGAGCAATCATCAAAGGTTAGAAACTGAGTAATCATCTTATATAAAGAAAAAGGCCTGTTCGCGCTGGACGGTGGTGGGGCCGCCGGTCCGTGTACTTGCATGTAATGCGGTGGAGTGCGCACTGTTATGTCTATCGCTGCGCTTCGATGTCCCTTTGGAATCTGAGTTTCCTGAGCGACTTACATTCATTTTAATCAGAGTGCTTGTGCTTGATGAGACAATTGAGGAACGGGGTATTGCTACTCATTCCCGTGCACGCTTGTGGAATATCTTCGAAGGACTGGTGAAGTGTTGGCTCGGGTAATCCCGTTTGGCTCCTATCCCTCAATGTCGCGCATGTGTTGTTTGGGGGCAAAAATGGTTTTCGCGGTTCGCGTGCGTTTTTTTCTACATATCTCGCGTATCGATGGCTCCGTTTTCAATTAAAAATTGTACGGCTGTGTGTTCGCGCAATGGTTTATATCGACTTATGATGTTCTTTGTTCCTTGTGCAGCGGCATTAAGCTCCGAAATTCACTAAGCAAGTTTTCTATCATCGTTTTGACCAGCTTAACGTCTACCTGCGTATAGTCCTCGTAATAAAATCGAAAAATCAGGTTTTTAGCGATGAATAAATTAAAAATAGAGCTAGGGAGTTGAAACTTTAAAGAAGCACCATTTTTGAACACCTCCAATTGAAAAAATTAAAGTAATTTATCGTCAGAAAACCATTGAGCAAATTTAGTTAGTAAATTTGTAAATTGCAACGTTTCTAAAGATTTAAAAATTTACCTTTCTCAATATGCTTCGATAAAAAACACAATCACGTGTGATTCTCGGTTATATAATAAAGATTACGAAACAAAATAGTTGACTGGCATTCTTTTGACTAAACTTATTTAATTTTTCCTGGGCCTCGTGAAGGAGCATAAAGGCTATGCCATGTACTGTAATATTTGCGAGACATAGTCTCCAAGCCCTTCGCAAAAAATTAAATAAATTGAGTCGAAGGAATGCTAGTTTAACTATTAAGTTTTTTGTAATCTTAATTACATAAAAGAAACCACAAGTGATAGTGTTTTGTTTTGAAGCTCGCTGAGAAGATAATTAAATTTGTTTAAACCTCCGAAACGTCAAAATTTACAGATTTACTAAATAAATTGCTTAATGGATCTTTGACGAAGGATTACTTCATTTTTACATAATTGACAATAAGAAGCTAGAAAATAACATTGACTCATTTGTGAATTTAATTAGAGTATTTAATGATTGAAATTCAAAGCAGGGTCAATTACATATACTTATCCTGCCGTGCCCTTTATTATATTTAAGATAGAGATGTTACAATTTGATGCTTTCAATAAGCTTACAGTAGTATTTTTAAATTTACCCTATCAAAAAATTCTGTATTAATCTTTTTAATTTTTCAAAAAATAATGTAAAAAGCTTTAGAATCTAAAAGGAGACGTAAACACCGTTTAAAGAAACTGCCGTATCATGTTTTACAATAAATAATATGCTAGTTTTTTTCGCTAATAGTATGGAATCCATGTAAATTGATCTTTGATAGTAAACGCTACATTACGTGCTTTCAAAATACTAAGCATTTTTAAAAATAGTTCTAGAATCTAGCCAAGAAAGTATAATACTATGAAAAAGTCATCCATTTGGACTTATATATAAATTCTGCTCTGTAGTCTCTGCCCTTGAAATGAACAGTAATTTTAATATGCAATTATGAAAATTTTAAAAATGTCTGCATCGGGTTACGAATATGCATTTTACCTAAATATTACTAGTCTGATACTCTAAATCTGATGAGCAGAATACATTATTATTTAAAATATGTTACCTGCTGTAAATCTAATTTGCCAATCACTGTTATGAAATTCTTTTTGTACAATGTTCCAAAATGTATCAATTCCACGAGGCAGAGTAATACAATGTAATAAAAGCGGCACAGCTACTTGAGCGATGTGAGAATGCTCTGCATTTAATAATTCCCATAAGCTGAAAATGAATAATAAAACCAATTTAAAAAGCAGCCAATATTTATTATAAATAGCATTAATGACTCAACTCTGCTTGGATAGCGATAAGAAAAGATAAATAAAACCAATATCAGCTGAAAATAACTTTATTAATAAGTCTTCTGTTCGTTTTGATATACCAATGTAACACACATAACAATAGATTTAATTATGATTCTAAATCTATTCTAATGTATGCCTTCGTGAGAAAAAGGCAGCTAGTTTACTGTTACTATTAATTGATTAAACTTGATCCTTACTTTTTAATAATTAAATTTTCTTGACACCATATGAAAAATCCTTGATGGTCTTTGATCGCCATATTTAAAATATCACCATATAAACACATTACATTTATACATTCCAACATGTAACAAATAATGTCTGGATTCTGTATAATAACCAGCTCCTGAAATATAATTTATGTTAAATTATTGTTTATTATATCATAACGGGGTAGGATTTAGGATTTAGCAGAATAAAAATACGCCGCCGTTATAATATACTTAAAGCACCCCTCACAAATCTTAATAAAATTGGTCTCCCAACCTGACCATAAGCCTCCCTAGACGCAAGGTACCACAATGGCCAGATTTGTAATATCTCCTTATACTTTGAAAATTGTTGTAACGTCTTGTGTTTTCTGACAATCAATTAACTTTTCTACCCTTAATTTAAGAACTTACTGCTTTGACAAGCGTGGCTACTATAATAGGTGGTAGGAACGTGTTAGTTTGATGTGGACTTTTGCCCCGGAGTATCTGTGAACTAAATCAGGGTTGCCCATTTTTTATTACTTAAGGGGAAGCCGTACTAAGAAATGCGACCTACCTTACCGGTATTCTAATTATTCAATTTATGTTTGAAGTGATTATCATAAACACTTCGTAATTTGGGAAATGATAGGAAATGAAATATATTTTGTGCGTCTGGTCTTCGCGTATTGAAATTCTACAATAAAATAAAAAAACATTCTCACGACCACTAGCTAAATTGTATGGTTAGGTGATATTTTGCTTATATCGTAGCAATTTATATGCACATCTCTAATTGTAAAAAACACACCACAGGCACAACCGTATTGTGAGGAAACGTCACAAGCAGATATAGGGAATATATCGCGCGCAGTAGTTCGCCCATCCGACCGCTGGGTGGCGAGGGCCAAGACGCGACCAGAAAAGCAGTCTATAGGATATAGATAGGACCCCGGGAAGCCGACCAGACAGCGCTCGGATAAGCTAGTGAGGTAGTCAGCCAGTGTTGGAGGCCGTGTACCTAGCTCATCCGACCTCCCGGGTAGAATAGGTGGTTTCGCCTTTCCTATTCCTTTTGTAAGAGAAGGCCTGGTGGTTTCACCACCCTTCTCAGAGACTGCAAGGAGTTGACCTACAGTCTCCCCCCTGTGTGTAACCGAACACACCCAAACTGGCCGACGTCTAAAGTCTGTCTAAGACTACCGTTCCGTCAGTCCGTACCGTACCGTACCGTAGTAACGCCACCCGTAGGCGCTTTACACAGACGACAGCCAGCTAGGGTGTCTCCGGTCGCACACTTGTATATCGGCGCGACTAAATTGAGACATTACAGTTTCAGTTTATTTGTTATAATTATAGTTAATAATTCATAGTTAAGTTTATTTGTTAAGATGTATTTCTATTGCAAAGGTGTGACAGACGGTTCTCCGAAATATCTTCTGTTATAGTATACCGGCGATCGAACTCTGTGAAGCCACGCTCGAGAGGCCCGAACCGAGCACCGAGCTCGATCATTGTAATTGAGTCTTATTGTTATTATTAGTCAATAAATATTTATATTAATTTCTACATATTAAATCCTGAGTCTAAGAGTATTCTTTCAAGAACCTACATCATCCTCCGGGAAAAGTTAACTGTAGTCCGAGTATAACACGGCTGTGGGAGTTGACCCGCGCGTGGAGTACGCTACACTAGCTGCCACCTTAGTGCATGCCTATCTCTAACGTTACATGGCGATCCTGCCAGGATGATTTAGGTGGTACGTCTGTCACACAGTAAAAGCAAAATTTTTCTACTATATATTTTTTTTTTATTTTTCTTTCAGCACCGAAACATCGTTCCGATCTTATATCTGTCACACATAAGAGTTAATGTATTAAATGTACCACACGTCAGCTCAAATACCGCTAATCATTCTAGTTAGTTTTATAGTTTTTATCCTTATTTTAAGACTAGCGTTAAGATACGAGAGGAAGATCCGCGAGCTCGAGGAACAATTAAAGTATGTACACTACGAATGCGAAAAAAACAGATCTGCTATCGAGAGAATAAGACGAGAGTGTAGGAGTCTCTCCAACGAGACGATCAGGTTCTTTAATAACACAGATCAGAAAATTCTTAAAATTTCTCAGAAAATAGATCGAACCAACAAATAAACACTTTCGACTTACTCTTTCGACCCTCCTTCTCGTAATCACCCAGCGATCCACCCACCGCACTCGCCATGACGTGGATTAACGCAATGCGGAAGGACGACCTCATCGCAAGACTCAAGGAACTCCAGCTCAACTACACCGGGACCGCCACAGAGCTAAAGGCGCGATTACGAGCATTCGCGAACGAAAATCCGGACGACGAAAACATCATAACTTGGAGGAACACACCGCCAACGCTATCTGTCAATGGGAGAGCATTATCCAACGCAGATAACGAGCCGAACGACTACAAATCAGCACTAAACTCCCCCACCGGTTCACAGAATCTTCTCCCAGAAGACACACCGGCCGAATTCTTCAAAAAATTAGCGGACAAACTAAACGATAGCACACGTGCCATTGAGACGATACGACAATGGAATTGCCACTTCTCGGGGGGACCTGTATGCCTTTCTTGACCGGGCAACCGAACTACAGGAAGCATATAAACTAAAGGAGGCGGACCTCCTACAAGGTATACCAGAGCTTCTGCGTGACGAGTCGCTCGAATGGCACCGCAATAACCATCAGAATTGGGACTCGTGGGCTGATTTCATCGCGGAACTGAAAGCAAACTTTCTACCCATAGACGAGGAGGACAATCTAGAGAAAGAAATCTTCAACAGAAAGCAAGGCGCAAACGAAAACATCCTCTCCTTCGTCACCCACATCCAAACACTAATCAGACGGAAAGGCGGCTACACCATCGCACAACAACTAGACCGAGTATACCAGAATATGAAACCCGACTATTAACTCCACTTCGGGAGAAAAGAGGTACAGTCAATCGCAGAGCTCGTACGGAGGGGCGAACGATTCGAAGAACTGACCCGACGAAAAAACAACGAAAACACTTGTATAATAACACGCAACACCCACAACATGGCACTAGCAGCAACCGACACACCGTGCACCCGAGAAGGATGCTGTTGGAGATGCAAACGGGCCGGACACAGCCGCCGTGAATGCAAATACCCCGGAAAAATTTTTTGCTCATACTGCGGCAAGGATAACATCCTCACCACCAAATGCAACTGCCATCGGCCGGGAAACGCATACGCGGGCGGGTCACAAGGAAGCGGGACTCAGCCCAAAAATTAAGTGACGGTCATGTGACACTCGTGGTCTGGATTGCCGAACGTCCAGTAACAGCACTTATCGACACAGGAGCCGCGTCATCATTCATGAATGAGGGTATTGCAGCAACTTGCCGCAGGCACGGATGGCACACAAACACAGAATACCTCCCCGCAATCATGGCCAACGGCAAAGAAACCGACATAGACAAGAGCTTGGAAGAAATCATCCGTATCATGGACAGAAAAGTCAACCATTCATTCTTTGTTCTACCTTCACTGCCACACGAAATGATCCTGGGCATGGACATCCTCGATAAAATGGCATACCGAGCGTCGATTTTCGGCATACCGATACAACCATCCACCCGAACCAGCACGTCACCACCATCCCTACCGCCTCCCACAAAACGTAAATGCGATCTCTGCTCCTCCGAAGGCCTAAAATCGCGAGATGAAACAGAGGCAAAGAATCTACAGGAATTTCTCCAGACGAAAATAAGCCAATTCGACAACATAAAAGGCCCGACCCCGCTACTAAAACACCATATCAAACTTCTGGATCCAACACCGGTAAAACAACGATGCACACCACGAAACCCAGCAATCCAACAGATCATCGACGAAGAAACCAAGAAAATGCTCGAAGAACAAGTCGTCGAAAAATCTTTCAGTCCATGGAGCTCACCCGTCGTTATCGCAAGGAAAAAAAACGGCAAACCGCAATTCAAACAATGTGAACGAGACGCATACCCATTATCCCAGATCAACGCTACCATCGACAAATTAAGGGGGGCTAAGTACCTATCCACCATCGATCTGAAAAATGGGTACTGGCAAGTGGAACTGACCGAGGAAAGCAAACCAATCACCGCCTTCACCATACCCGGACGTGGCCTACTCCAGTTCCGCGTCTTACCCTTCGGCCTCCACTCTGCACCGTCCACATTCCAACGGCTCCTCGATATGGTCATCGGGCCGGAGCTTGAAGAATTCGCTTTTGCCTACCTAGACGACATAATAATCGCCAGCAAGAACTTCGACCAACACCTAGTACACCTCGGCCTAGTTCTCGACCGGCTACGAACCGCCAATCTAAGAATGAACCTCGAAAAATGCAAGTTTTGCGTAGATTCTTTAACATACCTAGGCCACGTCATCGACAAGAACGAGATCCACACGGACCCACAAAAAGTACAAGCCGTAACCGAAATGGCGCCACCATCGAATCTGAAAGAGCTACGTCGATTTCTCGGTTCAATATCATGGTATCGGCGCTTCATACCAAACGCTTCAACAATAACAACCCTCTTGACCAACCCGCAAAGAAAGTCGGTAAGGTGGCACTGGGGAGAAGAACAACAACAGGCATTCGACACACTCAAGCGACATCTAGTATCCACCCCCATCCTAGCCTGTCTCGACTTTACGAAACCGTTCACTCTCCAGACAGACGCCAGCACAACCGGACTGGGCTCATGCCTAACACAGGAACTCGACGGGGCCGAACGGGTGATCGCGTACGTAAGTCGCACACTCAATAACGCAGAGAGGAACTACACGGTAACCGAACTAGAATGCCTGGCCGCGGTGTGGGGAATCCGAAAACTAAGAGGATACTTAGAGGGACACCACTTTACCATCATTATCGACCACCAATCTCTACAATGGCTGTACAAAATCGAGTCACCCTCAGGCAGGCTAGCGCGGTGGGCACTCGAACTACAACAGTACGACTTTGACATCAAATACCGAAAAGGGTCGGAAAACGTAGTTGCCGACATGCTCTCCAGGCAAAAGACAACAATAGACGAAATCAAAACGACTTGTAGATAGTACAAAAGAATGTTTCAAAGGGTGCAAACGAAACCACGGAAGGTGCCGGACTTCATGATCAAGAATGACCGACTATACCGACACATCATAACCAGTCTAAATTTCAACGACACCAGCGACAAAGAGGACTGGAAACTGTGCGTCCCGACCGAGATGCGCACACGGATACTCCAAGAGAACCACGACGCCGAGACGGCCGGTCACCTAGGAATCGACAAAACTCTCACACGCTTAGCGCACCGCTACTACTGGCCAGGAATGATACAGAACGCCACCGAATACGTTCGCAGCTGCATCTCGTGCCAAAAATACAAGGCAGAACAGAGACAGACACCGGGGAAAATGCATGCACACAACACCGACCAACCCTGTCAATGCATAAACCTGGATCTCGTGGGCCCACTACCAAGATCATCCGACGGACACACAACATTACTGGTTATGCAGGACAGATTCATAAAATGGGTGGGGGCCCGACCACTGCGCACAGCCACCGCGAAAGCAGTCACGGCAAAATTCAAGGACTTAGTACGGATGCCCAGAAACAGTAGTTACCGACAACGGAAAGCAGTTCGTAAGCAAGAAATTCACCGAATTCCTAAGCAGCAGCAACATCAAACATCGCCGCATACCACCCTACACGCCCCAGTGCAATGCCGTCGAAAGAACGAACCGAGTACTCAAGACCATGATAGCACAGTACGCCCGAAACAAACACAACAAAACAGCAGTGGGATAAACACATATCAGAATTCGCCTTCGCATACAATACTTCTACGTCGGGGACTACGGGCTACACTCTCGCCTACCTGAACTTTGGACGAGAACTGCCACCCCCCGGAGGTTTTGATAACCTCGACAACACCGGCCTACCACCCGAAGCGCGCCTGAAGCGCTTACACGAAGCATACGAATTCGTGCGAGTCAAAACGGCTATGGCTTTCCAAAAACAAGCACGGTATTATAACTTACGCCGCAGGCCGTATAAATAAGTCAGTGTCTCAATTACTCAGAGGACCACACCTTAACTTTAACTAGTATATACATATTTTCTTCTCACACATAGACGCTCACAGGTATCCTGTTAATCTTTGCGTGAACACGCTCATCTATGTCTTGTGAGCGATCGTCGCTTACAAGTTGCAGCCGGTTTGTTCTAGACATTGTCTAAACATCTTACTTATCCGCATTGTAAAATAATTAGTTTTTAATCGAAATTATTCGAAAAGACCGTTACAGACAATAAACATAATACGTTTAATATTGTCGCATATTAGTTAATAATATAATTGTGCTTGTAATTCTTATAAACATGAACAAATATTTATTTTACTTTAAATATATTTAAAAAGTCGAGGACGTTAATTCATTTAAGAATAACGTACAGTTTAATTCGGCTCTTACTTATTCATATTCGATTTTAAAATACAATATGAAATAAAATATTTTAATATTACGAAGTTTTCTTTATCGATGAATGTCTGTTATTTTTGTTCTGTAGGTCGCTGCGATTTATATGTTTGTCGCTGTTCTTACACGTCGTAATGGTTGATCTCGCATGGTTCGTTGGTTGACTGTTGGTGCTTATGGCTGCTCTTGTTCCATATTGGATGCATATATAGTTTTTTTTATCTAGGGCCTACCCAGATGAAACAGCACCTGTCTCAGCGAGCTAAAGACTGCAGCTATAACTCTCGTGCTCAATTCGTATATGGTGTATAGTATTTATCCGTGAATGATCATCTTTAGAATCATGTATACAAATTGGAGAATGAAAATTACACGGGCCCACAAAAAAAGTACCTTGAACTTTAGTTAAGACCACCTTATCCCTACGTATTTTGGCCTTCTTATCACGAATTTGACACAAAAAAATAGGGGTCATCTTGCGTATTTTCGAGATAACTCAGAAAAACCGAATTTCAAAATATCTTACGAAGTTAAAACCTAATTTAATTATTTTAGCAAGTGGCATTGTGAAGTATCCAGGACACACTTTAAAATCCATTTTGAATCACCTCCATACAATTTTTTGTCTCCGAGATATGCTGCTTTAAATTTACAAAACGTATTTTTAGAGCAAATAAATTGAACAAGCAAGTATGGTTTTGAATGTTTGTGAAATTTCAGTTGGCATATCTCGGAGACGAAAAGTCGTCTGGAGGTGATTTAAAATGGATTTTAGAGGGTTACTTAGACCTTCATAATATCACTTGTTAAAATAATAAAAAAAATTTTTAACTTTGAAATTTAAGATATCTCGAAATTCGTTTTTTTTAGTTATCTTGAAACTGCGCAGGATGACTCCTATTTTTTATGTAAAATTTGTGATTAGAATGCCAAAATACGATAAGGTGGTCTTAACTAAAGTTCAGAGTACTTTGTTTTTCGTGGGCCTATCTTATCAATAAAATACCTGTCGATGCTTTTGCCAAGACCTTTTAGAAATCGTTCCCAATCTCTCATTGCTTTTCCTTATGCCGCGCAATGGACAGTGACGCCTCCGCCAAAAACAAACGACTATGTGGTGACTCTAACTACGGGCCCACATAGAGTCGCGCAATGCCCCTATATATAGCACAGTTAGGGTAGATAGAGAGAAAGGCAGTTTCAATAAGCCTATCAATTCATATAAATGCCTATGCTTTATTGTTCTCCAGGTCTTCTCACAATCTGTCTGACTTGATTTGGTTTGATGCTTCGATGTTGATCCTTTCATTTTCTCTTTGATGCGACATGGTGGCGATGATGAGATTCTTACATGTGTACATATAATCCGCATATTGCGCAACTATATGCTGATATACTGAGCGTACGTTCTTATTCGTACTGCGCTCGACGTATGTTTGTATTAGCTTATATTTAATTTATTCTTTCAATTTGATAATGATAATTAATAATTCTTATTTCTAGTTTTACAATCAATTTGATTTTAATTGATAATATTACCTTATATGCTTTTTAATTATTCTTTTCTAATTTTGAATTCTCTATGAATTTATTTCTAATAATTTTTAACACTAACTCAATAATAATAGTATTTTTTGAAAATATAATTGATAAAGGTGACAAGCGTCATAACCATGTTGTCCTTATTTTTTTCTTTTTAAATATTTTAATTGGCCTTTCGCAGTTACGGTTGGGTCATCACCAGGTAGATAATTTTATTATTCCGTAGGGACCCTGTCGGCGGGCCCCAAGTCGCCAACACGAGAAGAAAATTATGAAGGACACTAGGCGAGCACGATGCGAAACACGTCCTGTCGGAGGTCTGCAGAGAGAGTTCCGTCCTTTTCTTTGATGTGGACAATATTAAGGCGATGAGGCCTTTTCCTGACGCTGCTCGACAGTCTTGGTCAGCGGCTTGTGACCCGTCCTTACTATAAGTTCTGGCCCCTCCAGCAGGTGCCTGAAGTGTTTGAGCGAGGCAAAGATGGCGATCAACTCCCTGTCACACGGGCTGTAATTCCTCTCTGTCGTTGACAGTTTTCTTGAAAATAGTCCAAGAGGACAACAGAATTCTCCCTGCAGTTGGCTGAGATCAGTTCCGAGGCTGGTCGATAAGGCACCTGTTATGAGCACCAGCGGCGCGTTGGGCTCCATAAATGACATTCACACCACGACGGCTATGCTGTCCCTGCAGCGCTTGAAGGTTGCGGTGAGTTGAGGTAGCCACTTGATCGGCGTTACATCCTTCTTCTTCTGGGAGCCCCAGAGAAGTTCCGAGAGCGGCGCTAGGAGTTCGGCTGCGTTTGGTATCAGTGCTGATACCATATAAGCATTGAAAATACCGTTGAAGGGCTTGAGGTCCGTGATGGCTAGCGGCTGCGAATGCTCCAGAATGACAGCTATACGCTCTTGTGGCGGCATCAACCTATGGTCATTGATGGAAACCTAAAAAAATTGTCTATTCTTTTGCGAAGGCACATTTTGTGATGTTTATTGACAACCTTTTGGACTTTAGAATTTCGGGAACCGTGCGCAGGTGCTATACATACTCATTCAGACCTGTTGAGGCGATGAGCAGGTCTTCCAGGTAGGCCCTTACGTAGTCGAGATTCCTGAAGAGGGCGTCTATGTAACGTTAAAAGGTTTAAGTAGCGTTCCTCAGATCGAAAGGCATGGCGCAAATTGGAACAGACCAAAGGGTGTTGTTACTGCTGTCTTGTGGGACTCCTGGTACCTGAAAATATGCTCTATTTAAATCCAGTATGGGAAAATTTCCTTACCGTGTAAACTTGATAAGAGATTCTAAATTTGTGGGATAGGATACCGGTTTGGCTCGGTAATTGACTTAAGGCGTCTATAATCGCCTGCGACTCTCTATCCTTCGCTCTCTTTGATTAAATGTAGGAGTCCCGCCCAATGACTGCTGGGGGGACGTATGGTGCTCTGGTAAAGCAGGTCAAAATGACCTGTCGCTACTACTAATTTGTCCTCTATAAGTCGGCGAGGTCTTCCAAAGACTGGTGGTACCGAGGTGACTATTATGCTGGACTACTGCTGTGGGCTCCACGTTAGGCCCGGTGTGAGACGCCTGTAGACAGTTGAATTCCTCTAATATTACCTTTGTGTGGAGAGTTTCCTGAAGCTGGCAGCGTTCCAAATTTAAAGGAGCATGACTGTAAGCAGTGATGAGCCCTAAAGCGATAATGGTAACAACAAGGGCCTCCTGAACCTGGGCGCCTTGGCTCATTGGTGATGAAACTTCTGTGAGTATCTCCCTGGATACTACCATGAGTTGCACTTACTGGGCTGTGCGGAGTACACTGATGGTGAAGGTGGCCTGGTAGTGCTGCCTCTACTGGTTGAAGTGGATAGCCGGCTGATCGGAGCTTCCATAAGCTTGTCTGCAGCCACTACATGGTATAGGTGTTGCTCAAAAAAAATTTTAAGACATTGTGTACATCCCCAGACTGGAGTACAAGCCACTTGATGCGTATGCATGTCTCTTAGGGGCTTCCTTTCTCCAAGCTTCTGCTCATTAAGCAACTTCTCGAGTTGTCCGTCGGTCGAGTCCGCAAGGAGCTCTAGAACACGTATTTTGCTGCGCGTTGTTGAACTGCTGCGATCTCTACCAAGTTATCTGCCGCCCCGCTATTGCGCGAAATATTGACGCTTTGATTTGAAGATCCGAAGTCAATCAATCTCGGCGGCTGCAAGTTTGAAGGCGGGCCAGCTGATACACCCGGGAGCACTGTTACGTTGCTGATTTACGCATGAGGATTCTCCGTTACGAGCTCCTCAAGATGCTCTTCGATATATTTAATTGTTGAAAAAAGTCGCCAGGAGATTGAGGGCGGGGAAATATAAATAATGCCGGTGGAGTATAGCTTGAGATTTTTGTAACGTGTTCGTTAGGCATCGGCCAATTCTATTTTTTTGTTGCTGCGTCGGTGGTCGGTTATTAGTCTTTGAAAATATCTTTTTATTTGCGCGAACACACGCACTTGCGGAGTTTTAATGTTTCTTTTAGTTTTGGTACTCACAGTTGCGAAATTGTAATCGAGGTCACCAGTGTGTGCGGACTTCCTCCGATCCTGCGGCAGCACGTGGCGCGACTAGGAGGAAAATGAGTTGGGGAACGAACACCAGCGAGTAGTAAAACTTGGGATATAATAGTGTAGTTTTATTGGGCTAGCACGGCAGGTCCTATGACGACCAGAGCTGAGGCATGTCGATGTGGCTGAGTACGTGCGTCGAGCCAGGACATTGCCGGAAAAGAGCGAGGTTACGAAGCTGGTTCTTGCTCGTACTCCTCTCGCGACTGCAAGTGCTGCTTGTGTAGATGATGCTCAGGCACCATAGCAGATGGCGCTGAGGCTTGTTTGCTTGCTGGTGCTGAGGAGGGCTCCGCATATTCATAAAAGGTTTACTAGCATATCTGCAACATTTGTGCAAAAATGTGTACGAATAAAAAGGTCAAATCTGTAAAAATAATGGAAAAATAATAAAAATGGTTTGCTGCAATATTGCTTTCAAATTGTATACAGATTATCAATATGCATATAATATTGTTGAATCTGGCAATTCGATTGAAGCAATATTACGGCAATATTGTATCAAAATTCAGTGCAATACGGGATATTTTTTTATGCCTTTATGTCCGGCAATTGGTGACACGTGCATGCCTTTTATGATACCATGTCTTAAATCTGGTTCTGGTACAAGGGTTTTATTTGTGCTTAGTTAGATATTTAAGCTTCTGTTACCATGAAGTCTTTTAGCATCCCTTTAAATTCCGTTTTATTTTTATATCTTTTAAATATATAACTTCACTAAATATTTGGACTTGGAAAACATAACATAATTTCGTTCAAAATTTATTTTCTATTAAAATTATTAATCCGGAAAAATAATTTATTTTACACTTAAAATACACCATACAACCCGTTTATATGGATCTTGTTTTATTTCTGTTCTTTTTCAGTGATCTGAATTATTAAATTACCTGATTTAATTATATAATTTAAAATCTTTTAATACATATGTTAATTTTCTTAAATTTTAAAATTCAATTATTAATAAGAAAAGAAATTTTAATATGAGACATAACATATCTAAATTGAGCACAGGTTATCTCCTGTATTTTTAGATCCTTTCTTTGTGCACTTCAAACTTAGGCAAAATTCGAAATTTATTTAACAAATCTAAGTCACTTTAAAAAACTCTATTTTACGCTTTCTGCCGAAATTTATTCCAGACAGACAGACAGATTTATAACAAAATAACTATTAATTTATGTCTTTTAAAATCAATCAATTTTTTCAAACCTTAATTTCAGAACTTACTTTTATTTATTTCGTTATTTACTTTGGCAAGTGTACTTGCTATAAAAAGCGACCCGAGCGTCGATGTGGACTACTGCCTTGAAGTATCTGCATAATGAATCAGGGCTGCCCGATTTGGCCATTCTTAGTTACTGATGGTTTAGTATTAAACTTCCATCCTTCTACCTTATTGATATTTTATTTTAAGCCACTTAAAACGTTCATGGCTTCATTTCATTCAAGGAAAATCTACAGTTGTTTTTTAACTATCCACTAGCGACAATTCGAAGTTTGTACTTATTACCATTAATTTTTATTTAAGAGTATGTGCATTCTTTATTATATTTCGTCAATTGTAAAAGCCATTAAGGTAGGAATCTTTAATGCTTTAGCACATCAAATATTTCAATATTACAAAAATTTCTTTCTTGACGGTTTTCATCAATGTAGAATTAAAAGGCATGCTGTTACATAATTCATTTTTAATTATTACTGGACGGAAATAAGCTTCTGCCAGATATACTCCTTAATTTTTGTTCAATTACTGCCAAAAATATTATTACGGGTTAAGTATTTTTTGCGCAACTATCAAAAAATTTCTTGAATACTACTACTACACACTAGAAACTCATGCGAAACATTAACAAAAATTGAATTTTTATAATATTTCATGTAAAATTAATTTAAAGTATTTTACTTATAATTGGACTACTATGTTTAAGGAAAATAGTTTTTCGGGTTCATTGTAAAGTTTAAATTGTATAATTAAAACGCAGATTAATGGGATTTAAAATAGCATTGCTTATTACGACCAAAACTAAACATAATAAAATTAAGTTAATCGGTTTAAACGTTGCCATTGACGAATAGAAAATTATAATTTATAAATTTAAGAGTACCCATACACCAAGTTTTATTTTTTCTTAAACCTAAAAGAATAATAAATTTGAAGAATGTAAATATTCGACTATACGTAGTCATGAAACTTCTTAAACCCTCTTGCAACTTGCAAAGTGCCCAAATCCTTATCAATTTTAACTTTACAGGTCTTTCAGTATCCTCAAAATTTTGCTAGCTTAAGAATTTTCCATAAATCGTTGAATTTTTCGATCCATTAAATATTAAATTATACCAAGGCTATGACGATCTTCGCAAGAGATGCATTTTTAAGAATTTTTTGAAGACTATTGTTCATAGAGACCTATCGCCTTCGAAATAAATGGTAGTGTTGAGTTAACCATTTTTTTTTAATAACTTGATTACACTGATATGTGTGTTTGGAGCCACCATCCAATGAGCACTAAAATCACTAATTACGGATGGAACAGCCACTTTCTTTGGCTCAACGCTTTGGTCCTATTCATCGTTATCTATATTGGAGGTGCTGCACTTGCATCGCTTTGATGCGTTTTCAAGAGGTTGTGGCCTACAGTGCTTTCGGCGACATTTTTAACCTCAAAGATCTGCGCATGTCTGAAAATCAGCAGGTACGTAATTGTGTCTGTTATTTGAGTGTGATCAACTTGCTTGTTCTGCTACCTGGCTCTCCATAAACATCGTCGCAGTCGAAATTATTAATTTTCACCATAAAAGGGCAGCACAACTAATATTCAAACGGAGCTGAAATAGTCTTGGGCCTTCTGCAGCAGGCCATCATGCAACAATTTGATACTTATAAAAAACACAAAGTGTAATAGAAGTAGTCACGCCTCATATCTGACCACAGTAAAATTACAGAAGACACGCAAATATATATCTGTATGTACACAAGTACAAGAATAAAAACAGATTCTAAGGCAGGTAGTGTGAGTGAGAGTGGGAGAGAGAGATAGGGAGAGAGAGAAACTGAGCGAGCAAGCGCTAACATAAACACACTCACCAGAGACGAGCAGCTGCTCTTACCTAAAGGTACGTATGCCCCTCTACTCGATAACAGCAATACTGTCAGCCCGCGAGGGAAAGCGCTTAGTGATAGCAGCGAGAGTGAGAGCATGCTGTCAGATGAACAGAGTGTTGTCGGCGTGCGGGTGCCTTCTAGTGCGTCTACTACCTCCGACGTAAATAATAGCGTTTTATCAACCCTTGTCGATCTTGTTAGAGTGCAATTCAAACTTCTTGGGAGAATATTGGCCGATTTTGCATTTCGGATTGAGCGGATGCTGAATAGGTTTACTTTAAATTTTCCAGCTGACACACTAGCAGTCAATCAGCTGGTGAATCACCTTAATACACAAGTCTCCTCTCTTGAGCATAAATTAGATTTGCAGTTGTCCCAGATGAAGGACTTGCATAATGATCGGTTTAGGTTGCTTCTCGAAAATTCAGTATTAAAAGATTAAATTAAAATACTTTTGCGCAAGATATTGACCATGATTGATGAAGTCTAGCTCTTCACTAAGCAATCTACTAATAAGTTCATTAATATCGACAAAAATTAACAGAAAAATGTAAATAACGTGTCACAGGTTTTTGTCTCCTTAGGCTCCGAAACCAATTCTGTCCCATTTCGCCGCTCGCGCTGTGAGAGCTGTATCATGCGTTCTATCGATAGTGATGAGTGCTGCGAACTACTTGTAAATGGAATTGTTGATGATGCCTCGACAGATATAAATCTTGATAATATTGCATTCGCAGTACTTAGCACTGTCCTTCCTACT
>UELU01100270.1:0-35154 GCA_900490025.1 Megastigmus dorsalis
ATATATATATATATATATATATAAATACTATTGTTTTAAAAAAATTAAGCATATGGTATTTCTTGATCGTTGTCAAAGTTACGTTGCCTTTTCTTTTGTCGAGTCTCCCCAATAATTGCCTTCGAGTATGTACACGATGTAGAAAAATCAATACCTAATCTTTGAATGTAATCCGAAATTGTCGTTTCAGGGCTACTCGTACGTCGCACCGTCGATCCTCTTCGGCGAGAACGTAGTCTCGGACGATCTGCTGAGCTCGCCGCCAGCCTCGCCGGACCAGCCCCAACGACCCTCCGCCTCCGACGTTCTGGCGGCCCGCTTCGAGGAGTCCACCTTCTTCCAAAATTACGAGCTGGACCTCCGAGAAGAGGCACTGGGCGACGGCAGCTTCTCGATCTGTCGGCGCTGCCGTCACCGCCAGACGCGCCAGGAGTACGCCGTCAAGATAGTCAGTCGCCGCGTCGACTGCGCCCGTGAATCGAGTCTCCTGCGCGCCTGTCAGGGCCACCCCAACGTCGTCAAACTGATCGAGGTCCATCAGGACCGGGCCCACACCTACCTCGTGATGGAACTACTGGCGGGTGGCGAGCTGCACGCCCGCACCAGAACACGACCCTTCACGGAGCAGCGCGCCAGTTCGGTGATGCGTCAGCTGGCCTCGGCGGTCAGGTTCATGCATTCGCGCGGTGTCGTGCATCGCGACATCAAGCCCGAGAATCTCGTGTTCGCCTCCACGGCCGACGACTCGCCCATCAAGATCGTCGACTTTGGCTTCGCCAGGCAGAAGCGATCCTGCGAGCCCCTCCACACGCCTTGTTTCACCCTCCCGTACGCGGCACCCGAGGTTCTCGCTCAACAGGGCTACGACGAGAGCTGCGATCTCTGGAGCCTCGGGGCCGTTATGTACACGATGCTGTCGGGCAAGCCGCCCTTCAGGACGGGCAGTCCAGATCTGGCGTCGAGGATCAGGAGCGGCCAAGTCGACTTCGACAGCGAGGATATAAAGAGCCGGATTACCGGCCTTGGCAGACAAGTGCTCAAGGGACTGTTGACCACCGATCCAACCGGCAGACTGACCGCCTCGCAGCTGGTCAATCATTCTTGGTTGGGTGCCGAGGCAGAGCTGAGCAGCAACGATGCTGCACACACTGGTAGTCATAGGTAAGAGAGCGTCATTGGAGATCCATACGCTTTCGTGTATTTTAATTTGATTATATGACACTAATGATACGTTATCGTTTGACTCGCAGTAGTAGCGGCCACGACAGAATCGAGGGCTTCCGTCTGAAAGAGGTCGACGGCGCCAAACTGGCCCAACGTCGCAAGCTTCACAAGCGCTCGACCTCGAGCTCGGTCTCATCGTCGGCTTCCACGACCTCGTCGAGTCTTTCCGTGCAGATGTTGCGACCACCGAGCAGCACGGCTACCACCAACAATTCGCGGACCTCGAGCTCGCCAGCCCAGCAGCCCTCGGCCTTCGATTTCGGCGAGGACAAGGTGAACGAGTATCTCTCCTCCCTGTCTTCCTCCTCGGACTCGAATTCCTCGCCCAGAATTGTGCACGTAAATCCACCGAGGACCAATGAATTAGGTGAGTATTTAGCGATCTTAGCTCTTTAAGTAACCTATGAGATTTTGTGGTTTTTGCTTAACTGACGATCGAATATTATTTTTAGCTGCAATAGGCGACGACGGCCGAAGACCAAGAAAACGAAAAAACGAGGGGACAATCGCGTGTAAAGGCGGCAGCAGCAGCAGTAACAGCAGTGCGAGTAGCGCCGATGGACCAGTAACCAGATCGCGAAAGCGAAAATTAGAAAAGCCGACGACCGGTAGCTCGGACAGTTCAGCGGAGAACTTGAAAGCGGTGCGATATTCCAAAAGGGAGGCGAACGTACATAGGAAACAGAAGGCCGGCAAGCGGCCCAAACGCCTTGCTACCATTATCGTAGAATAAATATATATTTTCTATTTACCATTTTATTCTCTTCGTTTCGTTTCCTATGCATTTTTTTTGTTTCACGCGCGAATGCGTTCTGCGAAGGCTGTGCGGCATCGCTGCTAGGATTTGGTGTTGTGCGACGTCACCTCTAAGCGTTCGTCGATTAGTTTTGCGTTTCCGAAATGTTTTTTACGAGTGGTTTGCGAGAGATTTTGCGCGCGTATCGAAGCTTTAGTTCTCTAAAGTTCTCTAATAGTACTGTAGGAGTTTGTTTTAAAAGAACGTATGAGGATTAAATTACGTTCGAATGCTAGTACCAAAATCAATGTGGATGGTATGATAATGAATACAAGTAATCAAAGTAGTCAGTTATTTTTAATCATCGATAAATATTGGTAGCTAATTGTGTTTGTTATGTTTTTTTATTGTTTTTTTTTTAAACAAGAATAGTGGATTGATACACGCAAGACTTGATCTACGAGTTGATTAATCTAGACAACTATGTAGCTATTGAATTAAAATTCAAAAATTTTATATCTTATTGATTGTTTAGTTTTTTTATGCATCATATTCAATAAAGAATTGAAATTTTGTTTTAGTTCAAGTCATTTTTCAAAATTTAATTTTTGTACTACAATCTGAAAAGTAGGTGACTTGATTGATGTCAAGTGATTGTTGCAGTACTTTTACCGAACTTTAGATTACCGAACATTAAATTTAAGAATGTGTATGAATGAGAGAGATGGATTAAGTTTCGATGCTGCACTTCCTTAAGATAAATATATATACCGCTGCCTTCTCGAGATTCGCATCGAAGAAGCGAATCGTTGCATCATTCCTATCTCAGTACTTTTAGAAAGTGTGTACATAAATATAATTACATGCGTGTATGGATCTTCGTGAAAACCATTGTTTGCGCTAAAACGGTTTTTAAAAGAAATGATCATTGTATCACAGTTGGACGCGTGATTGGGTGTATTATGACTGCACCCGTATTTTGATAAGCAAAACTTCTCCGTAGATTAAATAAATCAATTCGTCAATTCTTCTTTTCCTTTTATTATACGAAAAAAGCTTCCGGCGAGAACATTTGTTTTTTTTTCTCCAATTCCAAAAATCGTTCGGTTTTTTAAAGTTACCTTTTTATTTTTATTGTAAAACAATGCATATCGTTCTCGCAAAAAAAAAAATAATAATTTTGTGTAATTGGTATTAATTTTTAAGCGTTTCGTATCATAACGAGATATTTTTTTTTTGTTTATGAAAAAGAGGACAATGTTTTGGCCAAAAACGAATAGTCGCGCATTTCGTTTATTGAGCGTGATCAGCAAAGTGCTTCTATATATCTTTTGTACATCTAAAGTGCAATTTCGTCTTCGTTATTATATATTTTATATAGTAATAAGATTTAAAACTCTCCGTATTTTGACTTAAGGAAGAATGTTCCGAGGATAATATATGAGAATATATATATATAAATATATATTTGACGTTTGCCTTTTCAAGAACTGAGATTCCGACTGTTTTGCCTGAAATGTGGTTGGTAATCACTGTGAAAAAAAAACGATAACGGACGACGTGTAGAAAAATATAAATGTGGGTAAAGACTGACAAGGTTGTATTGCCGACTCAGGGAGCAGATATGTTACAAGTGAAAGAGAAACAAAAAAAACACACATACACACGTTCTTGTACTCGATGTGAAATTTTGAAAAAGATAAAACGCATTGTAACGCCTCTACCAAAGACGACTGAAGCGTCATTGCGCCAAGACCAAAAATACAAAAAAAAATATATTGCACGAGAACTGTATGTAGCATTTCCTGACGCGCAAAACTAAGAAAAGTATGTGAAAGTATCGCATAAGGAAAAAATTTTAAATACGTTTGGTTAGAAAATTTGACTTACAAATTTCTATAAAATGTTATGGACTCTAATTGAGAGTGATTCTTATTAAATTAGGAATTTATTTCGCTAGTGCGAATAATGATTTACTATTGAACGAATTCAGATTTGGTATTGGTTTGATTAGCTGTTATTGGGTACTTTAATTAAAGTTGAACTGAAAATAATTCAATTTTAGTTATATGGAAATTTTATATACATACTTATATTAAAAAAATTTTCTAACCGACAAATACTATATGAGAAAATTGAATTGAACTCTCGTTAAATTTATGCATAATGTTAAAAATAATTTATAATGAATTGTTAGAATCACTATCGAGCGACGAAATTCGTATGCGATAGTGTATAAGTACACGATTTTTTCCTACATCGATCGTCAAAAAATGATCAATATTTCATGTGTCTTTCTTAGATTTTCCGCGAAGGTCAACTTGAAGCTGTGTACATTAATTACGAACTGTCAAACAATGTGTAGCGATTAAGTACTCCGCGGGATATGCAGCAATGAATTTGCAGACTCTTGAGACTCGCGCAAACTTTTTAACTTTATAGTTATTTTGTATTATATACGATGGATAATTAAATGCTTGAGAGAAATCTTCCTATTTTATAAACGTTCAGTTCTACGAGCAAGTGTCTTACGTGACGAGCGATAAATGAACTTTCAAGAACACGATGAACAAACGTGGAATTATTGTACAGTGCATTGAGAAAAGGTTCCTCCTAATCTTGATATTTTTGTCTGTAACTTCGGAAATAATGCTTATATGGACAAATTACCGTGAGAAGGTAGATCCATTTTTCTCAATGCTTACGGATATGTCAATCATCGTCGGCGCGCGCTAAAATAGTTCGCGCGAGCCTCGATTGGACGATTCTCAAGATTATAATCCCGCAAAAATATATTTGAAAAAAGATATAAACAGAAGAGTAAAATAAAACAAGATTATATGAATATATTATATATTTAATATAACGCTATTACTACATAGGAAGAAAATATTCTCTAACAAGATAATATAATATATATACATATATATATATTTTTATTTAGAAAGTAAAAGAAGTCACTAAACGTCTTAAATTATACAATGCATATTGGTCGCCCCCTTTGATAGTGTGCGGAAAACCAGTTTTTTCTAGTGATATACCATTGTTACTTTATGAATAATTCTTTCAGAATATATATGTATGAAATATATATCGGAGTTATTCTGGAGAAAATCCATGGTTGTTAAATATATCATTATCATGTTTACTTAAAATGAAATCGTTTTATTTTCCTCCCTTTCGCCAATACTGAAAAATACGTTATTAATACAAGCATATAAAAACCATAAACTTAATTTGCATTCAATTTATTAGAGTACAGTTAATTATTGCAATTAATTTATTTCCTAAAATTAATGAGCGAAGCAATATATAGTAATATTTTATAAGCCTCTTGAATACTGGATCATTAAATTTTAATAGTAAAAAATCGATTTTTTTTAATAATTCATAGAATACACATAGTGCTGTTATTTATTTAATTCCGTTATATTTACTTAATGACCTGTTTGCTAATTATTTAACGATTTTCTCTTTGATTATAAATAATTAGTAAGTGCTGTAAATATATTATTGTACTATCGTAGAAATGCATCAATATAGAATTAATTTTTAGTGTTATCTAAGTTTGAAAGTTTTTTTTTATAAGTAAATTTAAATTAATACAAAGATGTAAAGGTGATGTCCAATCAAATTGCGAGAAAGCAGTGATGAAGCTGTGGGTGTGGCGGACAAAATTCAAATAAGGTCAGGAATAACTGTACTTACTCCAAAAACTAAAATTAAAAGAGTAAGTATTTTTCATACTTTTTATAAAGCTTTTCAGCATATAAGAATAAGTTTTTATGTCGACTTGATTTTAACTTATTGAAACCTAGCTTGTTTTCTCTCATGCAAAGTTGCTGAAATAATTATAGGTAAAAAAACAATATTTTCGCTTAAACTTAATGCTGTGCGAGATGTATAGTAACGGTACAATCTGCAGGTCAAATATTTATGATAGAACAAATGAATTTCATGAAACAACGCTGCAACTTGAATCCAAGTTTTACTTTCCCCAATACTTAGAATCCCTAAATTTCCTTAACAATCATACATTCTACAATAGATATCCTCAATATTCTTAAAATGCATTGAGTGCAAGAGCCGCATTGTTTGACCGAAACAGCTCAGTCAGCCTCGCCCTCCCCAGTAAGTAAAATACCGCATCGGCATAACCTCCTTTCACGTGAACGGCAACAAGGGTAATTCAAATCCCGGAGCTTCTGCCGATCCTCACTTCCCATTCGTCAATTCTTATTCCATCCAACCAATCAGAGGGCCCGCATTCCGTCTACTCAACTTCCTCTTGTGCGCGCGCTCTTTTCTTTCTCTTTCTCTCTTTCTCTCCGTCTCTGTCTAACACCGCACGCCGCACGGCGGCGACATTTTCGTAATTTCGGCGTCACTTCTCCGGTTCCGTTTGTCCGTTGAGCATCGTGTGTGCGCGTGTCGGCCACCTATACATATATATATATACGTTAAAGAGAGAGACTTGAAGAGAAAAATCGGAAGAAGCTCCGATACACTCTCAGTCCAAGTCGGATCATCATCAGAGGAAGGATCAGTCAAAGTGAGGCACCTTGGGAAAGGAAACAAAATCGAGCGGCGTCCACGACAAAACTTAACCTTTCTCTCTCTCTTGACTCACTCCTTGTACATACATTCATACAACACACACATACGCCATAAGATAAAAGAGCGCGGGTAAGAGAGCAACAGTGATTCGCGCGACGAGTACAAAGTATAATAAATAAAAGAGCAAGTCAGGATGTCGACGAAGGCAAGCAAGAAGGCGGCCTCCTCGACGAGTGCCCAGAGCTCGCAGCAGCCGTCTACCTCGACGCCGATCGGCGGTAGTACGGGTAATAGAGGCCGGCCCGGTAGTCCACTTAGTCCCACGCGCTATTCGCGCCTTCAGGAGAAGCAGGACTTGCAAAATCTCAATGACCGACTTGCCTGCTACATCGACAAGGTGCGTCACCTCGAGAGCGAAAACTCCAGGCTCACCCGGGAAGTGCAGACATCCCAGGAGACCGTCACCAGGGAGATTTCAAATATCAAGTCCATGTACGAGCATGAGCTGAGCGATGCCAGGAAGCTGCTCGATGAGACTGCCAGAGAACGAGCCAAGCTAGAGATTGACACCAAGAGACTTTGGGATGACAACGAGGATTTTAAGAACAAGTATGTTGACTTGATGTGGTTTTTAAAAATACAAGTGTTTCATTACCTGTTAAACAGTGGATTTGGTGATATGATCCAGTAGAAAAAAGTAAAATTTTAATATTCGTGATTGATTTGGTATCATTTTGTTCATTTGTGGTGAAAACAATATGTTTTTCATTCAAAATTTATTTCTACATCATTTTTCTGAGTTATCTGAAGTGGTGATAAATAAATTAGCTTTATTACAGTTTTTTAAGGCATTACTTTTAACAGTGTCATGGTTTTAAAATTACGACAATTGATTATTATTTTTCTATAAATGAAAACATGATCCTATGGGATGGGCTTGAATTTGCAGTAAGTTAGATTAATATGCTAGTTTCACATTCTGTTTATTGTTGTGTTCATTAATTCATTAACGTAAATATTAGTCATACGTTCTAACTATATTGTAAATATTTACATTAAGTTATTCATACAACTAATGTATAGTAACCCAATCATAATTGTTACAAATACTTAAATCACTTTTTTTTAGAGCTTAGGTGATTGACAAGGTTATGGCCCATCTTTAATTTTCATGAATTTTGATTCAATAGTACTGAATTAATTTGTTTGCATTTGTCAATGATTTGGCATACACTGTAGCTAAAAAGAATATGCAAAGTTTATACTAATTATTTTTTGAATGATTTCATAACAAAGAGCAGAGGCTAAGCTCAAAGAAAAGAAAGATTTTCTGGGTCCTTTCTTTATCACTTTAGCAGCTAAAAGTAGATTTCCATGGAAAATCTTATTTGAAAATTTGCATACATTTGTTTGCTTTAGTGTTAAACTATCACATAAAATATCTAAATTCTCTGATTGTTTATTTATACAATACAATATTTAACTAGCCAACCTTAAATATTTAGCCCTTTTTTTCTGGTCTTATGATATTTAAACTCACAACATTGCTTGTTTAATGTTAAAATCACAGATACTTGAGTTTTTAGGAAATAGATATTTTTAAATAACATCTGAATAGTTATTTTTGTCTGCAAAATCACCTCTTAGACAAGTCAAAACTCCATTATTTCAAATAACTATTTTTACAATCTCTATTCTCATAACTACCGGCAAATAATACGTTTTCGTTCATACATCGAAATATTCTCCTCGACATTCCACTCATCAACACAATGCATTTTCAAGTATAAACAGAAAATTACGAAAACTCTTAAAATTCCATTTCTCTATCTCTGAAAACTCGTTTGTCCGGTACCTAAATACACATATACAGACACGCTCCACGCCGAGACATAACGTAATCCAATCCTTCTTCGCTCATCCGATCTCTCTCGCGATCTCCGGCAATAATTTCAAGAGACTCCCTAACCTGCAAAAAAGCCGCATCTAATTAAATTCCTAAAAACCATGAAATTCTTATAACATCTACATTCTAACGAAAAGCCGGCTGCTCATCCTCTCCGCATATAAAAGAGAAAGATGGAAATACGGGTGACGTTGGTAGGTACGGAACGATTGCGTCACGGCGTACTGTGCGGCGATGATGTCAACCTCGTATGTACACGGGGCCGCGCTTATAGCGTATTATAGCTATAATGTATTAAACCCGCGAAGAGAAGACGCATCGTCTGACCTAAAAACATTGACTCTCGACACACTCGGCTCGAGTTGGACTTTCCTTCGCCGGCTCCCTTATTTCGATGTGTTGGTAAGCCGGTGCTTGTATACATGTGCGCGCCTTTGCTCGGCTGTATATATATATGTACATGGAGCAGAGACTATATATCGATGTGGCACAAGGCTATTTTTACTGTACGCTTATGCCGGCTGTAATACACCACCATAGGGACGTCCCGGGAATCTTTCCTGTCGGCGCGCCCTTTTTTTTATTCATCTGGGTTCGTTGATGATTCAAAATTTAGCGGGTCGTTTTGGAGGTTAGGTTTCGAGCTTCAAATGCTATAATAGCAATTTCACGCTACTTACTTACAACGAGAGACTTTGTATAGTATATTTTTTGTGTGTTTTGAGAGATTATCGAATAACGGAGCAAAACTATACTTTATTCGTTCCAGTTTATTTTATACCTACCTATATATGTATTTTTTCTTTAAATTGCTAAAAAGGAAAGCTGCAAGGTTCCGTTAAAATCTTAAAAACATGCAGTAACTAGGCACATACTCTTCTACCTAATGAGAAATATAAAATTGGTATTTTTAAAAACTGAACATTTATAAAATAACATTTATGCAGTACTATATGTGTTGGAGCAAATATATTATTATAAAAGTAATGAGATGGCACTCGGATCAAATTGTTTATCGATGAAAAGAAAACTGGATTTTCACGTTAAACTAACGCATCCACTAATAAAGCGGCATTATGTCATCGCTCGTCTTATAAATAGAAAATTGTTAGTTCATATCTACAAAAAGTAGACGTAAACATAACCTTCACAGCGCGATTTGTACACGTGAAAATGTTTTGATGCTTTGCAGCGTGCAGACGGCTTACAAATTTAGCATTCGCATTACCTGTACTAATTTTTTACATGATTTCCCATGATTCCCGTGAGAAACAGTGTGAAATATTTCAATTTCAAGCACAAAATAGAACCATGAAATCTTGTTCCTAAAACTTCGATGTAACGTTCCGCGCCCAAAGATCAATACAAACCCCATTTTCCCGCTACTCTTTTTATTTCTATCCCGTAGAAGAGAATCTATTTCGGTTCTATACGTGCGTGACGGTTAAGAATTAGTTGCTAAATTGGCCGGATTAAATGTCGCGCTCGCGCATCGATTCAACTATCTCTATATTATTGGCCAGATAAGCCGAGCCGCAACAGACGTTTTTTTCGAATTTCGATGTATATACACATAGATCTGTGTGTATATAACGTATTGCGCTTGCATGCACCGCCGCATCCAACTTTCTCTCCAAACTTGGACTTAATAGAACAAATATACGGCCTTGCAGTAACGGAAATTTTTTTGTAAATATTTAACATACAAGATATATGCTTATGTATTTCTGTTTTTTGCTGCATGTGTATTGCTGGAGTGCTGCAGTAATGTAAACGCATACCTTATAGTGCGTTGATGATAATATCGGTTATGTAAATTGCAGGAAACTCTTATAAACACAATGTTCTTCATATTTGCCGCAAACAATTACATTTTTTTGAATAATACTTATGCTGCTTTTTATATAATTTCGCTGAATCGATTTGCATAATCTTCACTAGATTGAAAGCACTCGAAGTGAAGGCGTTTCAAAGTGTAAATGAAGAGACTGAACCATTGACAAATATCTAAAAACTCCCAAAATTCCTAGAAGCACGTACAATAATAAACGAACAAATGAAAATCGATTTCACTTGAATATCGACTTTCACGCTCCAAAAAAGAAAAACAAGAGAAACCACTAAGTATAAGAACGTGTCCTAGGTATGCCGCGACTAACCGTAAAACCAACTCATCAATAAACGAGTATAATACTTTCGTGTCCAGAAAATCCCGACAGCAGCATTGACATTCGTTGATAATGAAAAAGTATACAACCGGCCGGTAGCGCGGGAAAGAAGACTTGTATATACCTATATAGGTACATCTGTGTAATGATTCAGTCGCGGCGTGTGTACGCGTAATGCCCGAGGTTGTGCAACGAATCGGAATTCAATGGATGGATATACGCGCGCGTGAAGGTATATATAAATATATATAGGAAGTGCATGCACGAACGCCGCGTCGTTTCGGTGTGTCGTCGAGCTTTGGAATTTCTCCAGAGTGTACAGTCCCAGCGCACGTACGTATATCGCCTACTTACCGGAATTCGGATGAAAAGTGCGACTCTCTTGTATCTCTTGTGCAGATTAGCAGCGTTAGAATTCGTGGAATGTTTTCGTTTTAAAATGGAATTTTGGATTGTTTATAGTTGTCGAACTTTTCTTGAATGATAATGAGATTCTTACGAGTGGGATCAGTTTTAAAAATTTCCAAAAATCTAAGTTTACAAAAAAATACCAGTTTTATTTATTAACTTCTTTGAAATACACAATACGAGTCGACTTAAGTTTGTTCTGTATACAGTTAAAACTTGATTCTGCCACGTAAATGTCAAACCATGTAAAGCAACAATCAATGTTAAATTGGATGGCGATGACTAAAAGAAATGTAGTTCAATGTAGCCGGTACATTCCAAAGTTGCGTAGGCTGCTTTATTTTCAAGAATTTGCGACGGCATGATATAAAGAAGGCAAGGCTTTATCGCTTATATCGCTGTAAAAAAAATGAAATGGAAAGTGTCGCGGAATGCCTTGAAATGCATCTTTTTTCTGCCATTATCGCACGTTTATTTTTATCTCGATCTTAATACCAATAGATAATACTGCACTGGATACTGTGACTAGATTGATAGTAAAAGTTCGTCATCGGTGCAAAAGGCAAACACCGAATTAATTTCCTACGCTCGAGGAGAGAGAAAGAGAGAGACGGAATGAGAAAAAAGGTCTAATGAAGTCAGCGGCTATTTCTGCCGACATTTCTGAAAATAATAAACCTGTGCTTGGCGGTCGATCTCTCTATCTCTTTCTCTCTCGTGCGCGCGATTCGCCTTGTAAACTTGGAAATTAATGAAATCGGATAAAAAAAATATGCGCGTGACATTGACGTTTGCAAGAGTTTACGCAAGATATACAGTCGTCCTGACCTTTTTGCTTCTCTCACATTTTGATCATCCTCATCCTTGAAAAACTCATGTAAATTGTACAAAATTTGAGATTTTCGTTAAATAACGCTGTTGTAATTTCGTTTTTTATCGGGGGCGTAAATAAAGAATTAAGTACTACTCGAAGGCGAATGCAATGGTGCAATTTGGTATTTGTAATTAACGGACTCATGAAAAACCGTGAACAAACATAACCTAAAAATGACGTACAAAAACATCAAAGAAATCTCGTTTTCTCACTTATCTTGGGCTCAACATTTTTCGCCTCCTCATCCAAAATCACAATCAAAGCGAAAAGCCAAGAATCCCCAAAAGATCCGCTCTAGCCAGGAAGGCACGTGGCATTGACATTTCTGGCGGCTCACGTAATCGTCCTCATCTTCGCCCCGTGTCGAGCACAGCTCGAGTATACGAGGAAATAATCGTGAGACATGAAATAAACATCGTCGGGGTAATGGGAGAGTCGTGCAGCGGCGAGTCAGTCCGGCCGCGCGGCGTGGCACCGTCTCTCACTCTCTCTTTCTCTCTCTCTCTCTCTCTCCGCTTTCGTGAATGAAAATCATAAATTCGAGTGGCGGTGACGTCAGCTCTCGAAGGGGAGCACCAACGAGCCGCCCTTGGACTCGAGAGAGTATAATACTCGTGTGTGCGTGTGAGTTGGGCGAGTTTTTAGGTCTTCGTCGGTTTTTGTTTATAACCTGCGATGGATCGATGTTGAGAACGGATGGGGTTTTGAGGTTAACTGTTATTGGTGTATATGGGTTTTGAGTTGAGTTGTGTAGGTGTGCTGTCTCTGCGGGTGGATTTTCGAAAAATTCGAAAATTCGATGGTTGCTAGTGTGGTATTCGAGAAGTTCTTGTATGGTTTGGCGTAGATCTACTGTATATAGATGGAAGTCGGGGTAAAATTACTTTAATTGTACTTCGGTTGCGTAATATAAATGATACGTTTTGCTTTTAAATTTTAAGGAAAAGATGAAACTATAATTTCTTTCGATGATCATTTGGTTATAAACATATAATTGATAGATTACCGTTGTAACTCTTTAATAAAATATTATGAGTTGGTTAAAAAACAATATATATTACGTATCCCGTGTATATCAACTTTGTTTTCACCTGAAATCAACGTTACAATTGGAAAAAAAATCAATAAAAATTTATTGATATCTAATCCGAATTCTTATAATTCGCGAATAAATTTATCTTAGTAATCAAATTATATTAATAATTAAATTATATAAATGGAACTGCATCACTTTTTTCATGTAAATTACTGAAACGTTAAATTTTTTAAAATCATTCTGTCTTCGTTTCAAAGTAAGAATAGCGAATAGAAGTAGCGTGCAATCGTATGAAATTCACTAAATAGCAATAAGATTTTTATACGAAATCTTTTACTATGCCTGTCAGTAGTGCTCAAGGTTAATTTTAGAAAACTTCCCATATTTGCAGGAACCCAAAAATTTTCAAGGTTTCATTATCATTTTTTAGATATTATCTAATAGTTGTACTTGTTATATCTCTAATTCAATACTCATTGAAAATTCCTTTCCGCGTCATAATAAGTTCATTAAAGTCGGCACTCGATTGTTATTTTTATGATGAGATACAATCATTCGATCGATTTAAATAACATTATCTGAAGAGTACTTTGAATTGAGATAAAATACATAGTATCGGCAGTTTGATAATGAATCTTAAAAGAATCTATATAGTAAAAACGTAATTGTACGCTTATCAGTTGCTATTCTACAATTACTTAATTTGAATTTTTAGGCAAGGTTATCCATTTAGATTTTCATAAATCCTATATATAAAGCGTGCAAAAGCAACGGACTTAAAATAGTTCCCATCGAAGATCTTATTGAGCACATGCGAATACGTTTTCAGTGGATAAACACGGAAAGTTTTAGTCTTCATTTATGATCCGATTTCCGTTAAAACGGTAAAATTTTCTCGATATTAAATTCAAATTTAATAATGATCGTTAAATCTTCATAAAATACTCTTATTAAACTTTTCGATTAATTATAAAATTGTAGCGATTCCGCATACAGAAAAACATATAAACTTTCCAGGTCAATTATTTCTGCATCCGCATCGTCAGCTCTAAAACTTCCAACAAAGTTCTTATACAGCAAGAAACTCGTATAGATCTTGCGACTGCAAAACTCGAGGAGTCATCAACCGGCGCGTTCGCCTCAGACAAAATCCCTACTTTCAGATTTTGCGTCTCATCGCGCTTCTTACAAGTCTGTCTTTATATCTTATCGCTCTCGCATTCACTATTTCTCGCGAGCTTTAAGCCAACAAACAAAACTGCGTATATCTAATCGGTACCGTAATTTGAATTCCGCAGCAACTTTAAATCGCCCGCACAAGTGCGACAAGTTCTAAAAAACCCTAATCGTTTTCGCTGTAAGCTTGGAAAGTGGATTCTTCGAGTGCGATATAGCTATTGAAATTATTCGTAATGAAAGCTTTTGGTTACAATATAATGGCTTTATATTTATAAAATAATTCCTTACTTTATACATATTGAGTTCGAATGTAGTTGGACTTTAGGCGTTCGAATGAAATAAGAGAAACGATGAGTTTTATTGTAGTTATGGAAAGTATTTGCGATATCAATGAAGTTAAATACGTAACGTATAATAGAAGTACTTTTGCGTCTAATCTGTAGAGCCTGATTTGACAGACATAATGTTTACATTTTTATGCGGCATTCTAACCAAGATACGATATATTTACATAATATCTAAAGTTGTTTCATCTTCTTTTTATAGTAAATTAGAGCACGATGATAGTGCAGTGAATGAAGCCGGTGAATAGTAGTATCGTGTATAATCTTCATTCAACTTTTCTACTGTCTACTATTGATAACATAGTGCAAATCGTGTCGTTTCACACTGAATCGAACAATTTCCGAACAATGCTCATTACAAAATAAGAAATTCAAAAGCTTTCAGTCATCTGCATTTTTTATTTGCGTTGCAATAATTATGATCTATGTATTCGTGGTGATATCTCAAACGATTCAATAAAATAAGTAGTTGTACGAAGTGCCGATAAAGAAAGGATCCGTTGCTGTAACGCGAAAAGAGAGGCAACGCTGCTCTCCACTTATATTTGTTCGTTCGATCACATGGCGTAGTGCTGCGGCGCTGCCGGCTTTTCTACGGTCTAGACCACGTGATTCTTGATGGTCGCGTTTGCCGCTCTGTCTTTTGAACGAATAGAAAAATGTCGAAAAAAACAATTTGACGCTCATTAATGATTGCATCACTCTATATTGTAAGTTTTTCGAAATACATTACAATATTAGCAATAAAATGTAGAAAAAAAAATCGTAAAAAGTCAGTTTACTAAAATACATTAAAACATTAAGACTTCGATGAAAACATTTTTAAATATCAAATTTATTCAACTTTGCAGTCGAGCAGTCTAAAAGAGAGCACGACTCGGCAAACTTTTTGCTTAGGTGTGTCGGTTTTCCCATGTGCGCTCCCCTACTGAGTCTCGAATCGCTCGTCTCTCTCTCTCTCTCTCTCTCTCTCTCTCATTCGCAGATTCTCGGCTTAGCGCCGTATGGTCTTTCGCCCCCGCGTGTTTTAGAGATCCCAACGCTCGATTGTTCGCGATCGTAAAGTTCCCTTTTTTTTCGCCGTTGCGTCGGTTGTTGCACTGCACTTCCAATGGGTGGCTTTGGCGTGTGCCAGTTCTCCGCGATCATTTCGTTTAATTTTTATGGAGCTACTTTTTTTTTAAGCGCATATAATAAGGATGAGTAGGACTTTCCGCAGCTTGGTCTGTAAATGTTTAAAAAGCGCAGTTGGTTTAGCACTGACCGTTAATTTTTAGCTTATTTTTGTCTGCGTGCAGTTATATACATCGCTCGGGTTTCATCCGCCTTACGATGAATAATTGCTGTTAGCATTATTTTGATGAAATGAAAGTTTTCAGCTTCAATTCGAACAAAACACCTGGCGTACGTAATTGGCGATTCGTATATAAATATATGAAAATAAAAAGGATGAATCACGGGGCATGCAAATTTTAATTACTCAAAATTTACAGAAGATCGCGCCGTCTGTTTGTTTATCTCCGGCTGCTTATACTCTTCTTTGAAAATTTACCGCGGGCATAATTGAACTGCAGGATGATGAAATGAAACTCGAACCGTCGCAGAACGAATAAAACAATGAGCGACGCTTTGTTGCACTGTGAAAAAACATTCAATTTGTTAATTTTGGATTATTTTATGTTCTGTGTCGGATCGATTCGAGTCTGTTGGCAGGTGGAACCGTGACTCATTCACGTGCTCGCGCCGCTTGTTACCGCCGCTGCATGCATGGGCGAGAAACAGTCCGTGGCCGAAAAACTTTCTTATCTGCCGCACTGCTGCTACTGGCTGCTAGTTCTCATTTCCGGCGCGCGTAATTCCGTAGTTTTGAAGAAATTAATTAGTCATGAGATGTTCTCGGTGAACTACGAAGTTGCCATCGCTTTATCACTTTTAACGACAAGAGAAATCATTTTCACACATATTAAATGAAGTATTATACTATTGTCTTGTTTCTCGACAATTATTTTATTGCAATATTCTATTTTACTGTAATTTGATTGAAAATGTTTAATTGAAAGTTGGCGTGCTTCGTTCATTTTTACTCTTGCCGCTTGTAAGAAAGGCATCAAAATCATATCAGATTAAAACCATTGATCGCAATAACGCCGAGCTAAGCTGTTAATATTCAGCTTTGGGATCGCAGGAATAAAATTGCGTTATCGCGTAAATATTCCTAGCTTTTAAAATTCCGAGGCTATCGAAGCTCGTAAAAATAGCCCCCTATCAAGGCGTTTTCACATCCAGGAAAAAAAAAGAAAATAGTGTACACATATTATAAGAGTTGACGCAGGCAAGGCCGTAGAAGGGACTAAAATACGATATTCCCGATAACCTCTCGTTTTCATAATTGCGGCAATAATTCACGACAAATTACCATATCTAATTAAATGTGGCGAGATAATTAAAGAGCTTCTCAATATAGATGCAAATTTTATCCAAAAAGATCGTGGAACCATCGGATACTATACATGCATGTGGTGACCTCCGATAAAAAAGGAAAACAATAAATCTCGAAGCGGTAGTGAAAGCTCACTAATAAAATGAAAATTTCGAGTAGGAACATGACTATCTTGATATTATTCAGCCTTTTAATATTCGGTGGCCGCTCAATAATACACAAATCTAACCAAATATGAAATATGTTAAAATAAAAGACACTCGATCCATCTTACCCATCGATACAGTCGATCGAACTCAACTCCCTCTACCTAACCAATAACGAACAAACATAAAAAACCACAGTTACATCTTACCTGTCAGAACAAGACGCAAGTTTATACGCGGGGGGAAAGGAGGCTCCTCGCATATAGAAAACAAAAGCTTAGGGTGTATAAAATCCAGGCGTTGGGTATTACGTACTATGTACAACGATCGTCTCGCGCGAAACATAAAATTCTCGATGTGGGTCGTGCAGCTAAAATAGAAGTCGCACGCCCGTGCACGCGACGAACGCGCGGCCAGATGCGCGGCACAAGTCCTGCGCCTGACCCGGGGGATATATTATATATACGCGTAAATCGAGTCTCTCGTAATTCTGCACGCGACTCGCGCTATGGAGCAGTTGTATTTTTCCTTTTTTTTTTGGTGGGGGGGGAGGGGGGGCGGGAGATATGGTTTGTTTTTGTATGCCGCACGTGGATCTCGTGCGGTTTTTAAAAGTTGTACGTCGATTGTGAGAATGGGTTCTTTTTTTATGCGCATATACTGTGATTAGAAGAAGAATGGAGTTTCGCGTTTATTGCGACAAAAATCATTGTTAAATGTACTGTTTACAGCACATGTGATGATTTAATTACGGTTTCCGTTCCATATAAACAAAGTCAAGTTTATCCTGCGCATACCTTCACCTATAGGAAGAAGATAATTTTATAACATTGCCAGCCGTTTTCCACCAATTACGCATAGTCGTTAGTCGAATAACATGCAAAATTGCACGATACTCAAAACCAATACGTTTCCCCATCTGGCAACGCGAAATCTAAAGCCATAAGAAGCTCAACATCTTGCACCCTCGGATCGACGGACAAACCGCAGGGGGTAATAGTATCGCCGCATGTCTAAAAAGACGCGCGCAAGGCTGTGCAGGGTTTTCCCAACATATACCTGTATATACGCGAAAAACTCGCCCCCTCATTCGTTCCTCTCTATGTGCCAGGGGCAATCCACACACGCCGCTTCGCAGTATAAACTATCTCTCTCTCTCTCTCACGAACACACGCACACACTTGTAATGAAATAGTGGGCCAAGGATACAGCTCGATATACGTGTATATGTGCTTTAGGAGCGCGATATCCTTCTCTCCGTATGAGCGTGCGCGCGCGTATGCGTGTATAGAAGTGAAATTTCTATGCGGTGAGCTGCGCCGAGGACTTCCTTTTACGGCGGCTTTAACTGCTCTCTCCCCTCGCTGCTGCTGCTGCTGCTGCTGCTGCTGCTGCTGCTGCTGCTGCATGGTCTTAAATCACCATCTCACTCGCGCGCACTCCTTTCTTTTTGGAGCACAAAGCGCGCGACGCTCCCTTATCATCGTAATTTAATTTATTTTTATGTACACGTAACGCGGCTTTGTTTCCTTTTCTTTGATGTGTACAGCTTGTACATATATAGGTTACCGTGGATGACCGGATGTCGTTATTTATGCATCTTCGACCGCTTAATTTCCCTTAATTACACATGGATGTACACGCTTTACCACCGCTAATATCGAAATGCCTTAATCCAACCCCTCGTTCGCCCAAAGGTCCGCTCTAACTTCTCTTTCACCTTCCAGTCATCAAATACGTGCAATGGGTAAAAAGTTCGCTCGGAGATATGCCGCGCCTCTTGGCCTCGCGATGCGTGAAACTAAAACACAAGTTGGCCGTAAAAGCGAGAGAGAGAGAGTCGCTGCGGCACAAGAAGGAGGAAAAAGGGAGTTGGAAGGAATTATGAGTCAGAACCGTCGGAGGAGGCGTGGGTTTGGCCGCGGCCACACGTCTACTTGAATACTTTGTTTATATATTCGGCTTTTTTTTTTTTGGTGTCTCGATAGACGGTTCGGCTTTGCGCTTTATAGGTAAACAATGCGTTTTATTGGTTCTGTACGGAGGGAGGAGCTGTAATTTACAAGAGTCCCTAATTATATCTTTCATCTTTATAGTTTTAAAACTCGCCATCGCGGTGCTGCTTTTACTATAGGCTTTCAGAATGAAAAATTTGCGTACGTTACATATACATATGTGTGTGTGTATATATATTTGTTTATTTGTTACTTAAAGTCGAGTTAGCGAGATAACGTTATCATGATGTCACCGACTCACCGGCACGCATTTAGCGCTTCTATTCGCACGGAATCTTTAGCGTCTCCTATATCCATCGCGCCTTCAGATTTCAGATAGACATAGGCGAATGGGTGTGTTTCAACAGCCTTGTAGTAACGAGTATATACGGTCCCCATTAATTACTATTTATTTTGGTTCGGAAATCTATACGGAACGGTTGAAAAATTGTGTCGAAATTCCATGGCTTGCGTCAGCTTCGATTTTTAGCATCGTGACGCCATGGCTGTGGGGTCCCCTCGATATTCTCTATAACGAATATATATATATATACCTTGCAGAAGACCTAAAAGTGTCAGTGGCTGTTATGGCATCGCGCGTATAACAGATGCTCAGCGTGAAATATCGTCGTCACTGCTATCGCATATAAAAACATTCAAACAATAGAAAAGATCGATGCGTCTTCTCAAAAACCAAACACACGAGACATAAGCCTTCGATCCTTGTAGCGAAGCTTAAACAAATTGTTTTCACCGATACAAGCGCTGATCTAATAAGACCGCATCGGAAATGTTGGTTTCTCGCTCTGAAACGCAGCATACAACAAAGAGAAAAAAAGCAGCTTAACGATCGCGCGTAAAACACGAGGGCGACACCGAGCACACAAAACTTTCGCTCTACTCAGCCACACTTATCCGTTCGCGTCTCCCTCGTCGTCATCATCATCATCGTCGGCATCATCCGTCTACTCCAATTGGCCCATGGCTTCTTCGATGGCTTTTCTTCCTTCTCTCTCTCTCTCTCTCTCTCTCTCTCTCTCTCTCTCTCTCTCTCTTCTCTTTGCCTCGACCGGAAGCCGATCGATGACCAGTAGTAGTTATATATAAACCTTCGTGTCCCGCAGTCGTTTGTGATAAGCGAATTAATTAGGCTGAATCGTTGCGGGGCGCATTTGGGGAAAACGGACCTCGTCCTCCTTTTTCACTTTCGTCCGTGTGAATGGTTTTTTTTTAGGATGTCTCGAATAGATTTTCCGAACCGAAGCGCCAGATGGTCGTTATACCCATGAACTAACTTTTTAAGCTTTTAAGGTCGTTGACCTGCTTTGTTTGGGCGCTGCGACGTAGAAGTTTGCTTTTTTTTTGTTTGGAAATTCAAAGATCCTACGATGTGAAATGCTAATTAGTGATTTATTAGAAAGGACGGGTGATAATCGAGTTAACGTTTGTCTGTAATTACAGTGTATAAGCAAACGTGAATAGTATGACTTTTGCATATAGAGTAAGTTATTTACGTAGCTGATGTGTGTGCTGGAGCAGTTTTTATTACTTTTTTTATCGACTCGAAGATCGTATAAAAAACATTACCTATACAATAGTAAATATATCGACTAAAGATACTTGAAAACAATCATCACTCATTCTTTAAATTCTTCATTTCCGTATAAATGATTGTACTTTCTATAAATGAATCTTTATGAACCATCCACTGTTTACTCTATTCAACCATTTCAATTGTCAAAAATGCATTTCTAAACCAAATCGATAGACACATTCTTAATAATTTATCTTTTCCTCCTCAACTAGACTAGAAAAGAAGACAAAGGACCTGCAGATAGCCGAGCGCAATCTGCTCCTGTACGAGTCACGTTGCGGTGACCTCCAATCCCAATTCAACCAGTCGCAGGCCGAGCGCAAGAAGCTCGCCGAGCGCGAACACGAGCTCGAGAAGGAGGTCGTGCGACTCAGCGCTCTGCTCGATGACACCAGGAAGCACCTCGAGGAGGAGACCCTTCAGCGCATCGATCTCGAGAATCACATACAGAGTCTCAAGGAGGATATAAGCTTCAAGGACCAGGTCTATCAGCAGGAACTCACCGAGACTCGCAGCAGACGTCAGGTGAGCTTATCATTTCCCTACTATTATACTGAGTTTCTCGAACGAGAAAAATTCAGGAGTGCATGTAAATTCACTTTTTAAACTGACTCTAAAAGTGAATTAATGGTGGGAAATTTCATTTTTCTGTTATTGCAATTTCATTTTTGAATAAATATGTAGATAAGACAAGAGGTATTGTACTTTGCGATCATACTGCTTTTATCAATAAAATATTGACTGGTGATCCGATCAATGATACACAAATTTCAATATAATTAATTTTCATTCAGTCAATAATAGCAGCTTTCAAAACTAAAGGACTCGCAAGAGACAAAAAATTCTTAATAAAACAAAAAAAAATACCAAAAGCTTACTCTTATAATTTATTGAAAACATGAAATGTGTTCAGGTGGAGATCTCGGAGATCGATGGTCGTCTCGCCGAGCAGTATGAGGCTAAACTGCAGCAGTCGCTGCAGGAGCTGCGCGATCAGTACGAGGGCCAGATGCGCGCGAATCGCGACGAAATCGAGATGCTCTACGAGAACAAGATCAAGAATCTGACGTCGCATGCACAGCGCAACAGCGGCGCCGCGACATTGGCTGTCGAGGAGCTTAGACAGACCAGGACTAGGATCGAGGGCCTCAATCAGAGGATCAGCGAGCTTGAGAATGCCAACAATTCGCTCAATGCCAGGATTAGGTGAGAAACGAGGATGAATTCACGTTAGAGAGAATTCGTTTCGTTTGCGGCTGTTATGTATATTGATAATTTTATCAAAAGTAGTTGGGAAACTGTTGAGTCAACTTCTATTTCTCACTACATAAGATCGTTCATTTGAATTATTGTTTTAATAATTGCAAAATCAAGTTTGAGTTAAATTTAAATTTTCATCGTTGTGTTGCTGTGGCGAAAAGCTCTAATATTAAATTTTATTGTTATTTATAGTGGCATTCTTGACTCAAAACTTACAGTACATTCATTTTACAGAAGCAAATGAAACCTGATAAACGATTGAGCGAAAAATGTTGTTATAAAAATACTGCATTATTTCGTGCATAATCTAAAATATACTGAACTTTGACATCTTGAAGTAAAATAAGATTAGGATTATAATATCAGAACTACATATCTTAAGGTTTCGTTAATTTTATCGTTTTTCATTAAGAGATATTCGGCATTTCAAGTATTATTTATAATTTCAGTCTATTCATAAATTAACTCTATTTTGACTTCCATTAAAAAATTATTCATATATTTTTAATTGCTGCTACATATAATCAATTAGAATCATAAAAATCAATATATAATTTTTCATTAAATAATATCGTATTATGTTACGTAACTTAAAGTTTTGTAAGTCTTGTTATCCAAACAAAAAGAATGCAAAAAGTACTCTTGCACAATTGAATCTAATAATAACGTGTCTATTCGTCGATTCAGGGATTTGGAGAATCTCCGCGAGAACGAAAGAGCTCGGCACACAGAAGGCTTGGCCGCGTTGGAGGCGGAATTGGCACGGATGCGCGACGAGATGGCACAGCAGCTTCAAGAGTATCAAGATCTTATGGACATCAGGGTCGCCTTGGACCTCGAGATCGCCGCCTACAGAAAACTTCTGGAATCTGAGGAGGCTAGGTAATAATTTTTGTTACTTAAAAAAAATTATTCTTTTTGCTATATTCATACGTTTCTATAAATAATGAATTGTAAGCAGATCAATCAAAGAGAGAATAATAATTTAATGGAACTGTATTAATTTCATTATTTATCTGTAGGTTAAACATCACACCGATCCAATCCCCGAGCGTATCAGTTTCTGGCAGTCGAAGCACACCATCTAGACAGACTCCCATTCGTGGAGGCAAGAGGAAGCGAACTCTTCTGGAAGAGTCTGAGGAGCGCAGCACTAGCGACTACAGTGTCACCGGTTCGGCTAGAGGAGATGTTGAGATCACAGAAGCTGAGGCACAGGGTCGTTATGTAAAACTAACGAACAAAGGCAACAAAGTGAGTCGCCGCTAGAACGAAGTACACAGCCTTTGAAAGGATGTTGGACTCGATGGCAGAATATTTATTATAAACTATTCAAGTATACTTAATAATATGAACATTTCCAGAGTGTTACAAAAAATAAAATTTATTAAGTATTAAGTTAATAAGTACCGAGTACGGGATTATATTTATTATATATTTCTTTAACAGTTGTTCAAATAATTGTACCTTCATACATTTAATAAAGTTTGTAATTTCCCATATGCACATTTTTGTTGAAAATTTATTTATTTTGCTTCTAAACAGCTCATTTATAATCTCACTTTTCTTATTTTCAAAGCAATTTAATGAACGGATCATTGATTGTACTCAATAACCGAAATAAAAAATTGTTTTCTAATGTATCAATTTTACTAAATTTGTTTATCTAATTTTAGGAAATAGTATTAAGCGGGTGGCAACTGATTCGCAAGGCAGGAGCTCTGGAGACTGTCTTCAAATTCCACAGGACTGCAAAGATCGAGGCAGGCGCAACAGTGGCCGTATGGTCGGCGGACATCGGGGCGACCCACGAGCCACCAGCGAACATTGTTATGAAAGGACAGAAGTGGTTTGTCGCCGACAACATGACAACGACTCTGCTTAACAACGAGGGAGAAGTACGTAAACATAAATTACTACCATTCGATTAAGGAGTTTTCAACCGGCGCGCAAATACTAACGATCTCTTTTTCCTTTAATTTTTTCAGGAAATGGCCTCGTCGGAGCGAAAAAGGCAACAATTGTCGACATCCGTCTCGCGACACAGAGAAAATTTGTTCAGAATACCTGAAGAACTTCACCATCAGCAGGTAAGTCGAATTTGATAGTGTTTTACGAAGTAGATATTGAGATGGTGTGCGACAATAAACATTTGGTGATTTGACTAACTTGTAGACAAATATAATTGAAGTAGATGCGTAAATAGTCGAGTCAAACCTTAATTTTTTAAATATAGTTGATCAATTAACAAACGTATTGTCGGCAAATATCTCTTATAATTGTCCTACACCACACTATGAGTAAGGAAAAAGAATCACATTAACGCAAACAAAATACAAAATAAATCTCATGTGGGGGGTTGCTATTCACCTTTACTGTTCACTTTTGTTTCCATAGAGAAGAACTTTTTTCTTCAACTTTTAAGTGCGACGGCACACAGCTCTGATGGGCAATTCAACGTAAGTTGTACACAATATTTACAAATAACTGATATAGCTATCATGATCGAAAATAGTACATAAGAATATCGCCTTTCTGACGCCACTATTCTTGTTTATTTGGCTTCAATGGTTGACATGGAATTTATGTTTGCACATAGTATCTCATGCTTATTTTAACCTGACTTGTTGCAATTTTGGTTATAAGCACATGACGAACAACTTTAAGTTCAATGGGAGAATAACTTTAAGTATGATAGATCTTAAGCATTACAAAATAATCATTGGTACATTTGTATAATTGTCTATATATTTTTTTCACAAATTATTTCGTATCAGTTTATTTATAAATTAATTTTATTTCTGTCATTGCCATTCATTTTAAAACGGATCAGAGCTGTCTGTCTTCACACTCATATGCTTCATCACTAACACTTCATTCTTAATCAATTCTTACTTACTGATAGTACATAACAATGTTTTTAATTTTCTTTAAAATTGGTGCTTCAATTTGCTCATAAAATGTAGTACTAACTTTTAGGTAATATTTCTATAAGTTATGCATCTTTTAAAGTGTGAATTTAAAATAAAAAAAGGTAAAATTTTATTTTCTATGTTTCAGGGCGATCCTAAGGGTGAAGAACGCTGCCGCCTTATGTGAATTTATTGAAGATTACTATTTAAGAAAAAATTAATATTTACACAAAAGATTTTTCCTAAATAAGCTTAACGGTAAAGGCATTTTATGCTGCGCCAATTCGTTTAGAAATACGACGCGAGAAGTTGACAGTTAAAGTAGTTAAAAGAAATGAAAAAAAAAAAAAAAAAATTAATATGTATATGCGATTTGAGCGCGAAAAGACATTAAAAACGTTTTTCCATATTTTTTCAGAAAAAATGATTTTGTATCTTACGAGAGTTTAATATTTAAATTCGATCGTGTCGTGGTGACTATTTTATTCGATGCGGCGCATAACTGAAAAATAGAGAGCTTCCGAAGATTCTTTGTTTGTTCTGTTCTTTGTCTTAATTATATTTGAGAACACGGCTCGCAATTGAGGGTATTATATTTTTTAAGTATGTACCTTGGATTTGTGTCCTATCGCGACACAATTAACAATTGTAAGTTAAAATATCTATATACCATCGAAGCTTCATAATAATAAGTTCAACATTACTGCCTTTAAATTTGTTTCTTTTTTATTTTTAATTTAATTAACGCTTGTAAACATGAGAGTCTCGAAAAATCTAAATTAATCGTTTAAGTTATGTTTTGACGATTGACAGAATCGTATATAAAAAAAAACGGAGGTTATAAGTATAATCGTGTAGGCGTGAAAAATGTGCATTTACTTTACCACTCGCCTTATACTGTATAGAAAAAGAAAAAAAAACAATAAATGCATAATAAAACGGGGTATTTTTTAATGAGCTCGAGCCTATATTTCTAGCAATGATGAATATTAGAGAGAAGACGATATTCTAATAAAAAATGGAAATTTAGAGAAAAAAAATAACTAAGAAGTTGACAAGACCGATTTTCCATTATTGGTTATTAGTTAACTAATATCTCGTTTAACCCGTTAATCTGTGTGTTAGCGAAAAAGAAGCACGGCAGTTTATTAAGTTAGTCGTTATAATAAATAATTTTATCTCCTTTGTGTCATCCTGACTTGCTAACTGATTTATATCTGTATGATTAGTAGTGATAAGATAACTGTTTTTCCTTGTTTGACAGCAGTATATCACATGCAGTTACAGCCTAGAGATTTTTATAATGAATAGTAATTATATGCCTTTATATTTTTTCGGACGAACATATGTAAAGAGCACTGCAATTTTGTATACAGCAAGTTGTGTGTAATAAAGATTATATAAATTTGACAGAATATTTGAAAAACTGTATTATTGGAAAGTACCTTTTAATTATTTATTTTATTGAACTTTTGTAACTCGATTATTCACTGCCTACATTTTTAAATATAAAAAATGTTAATGAGTATATATCAAAATATTAATTAAGTATTACCTATTTAAGTAATAAAAAACTGTAATTAATTTAAATTGAATGTAAGTCCATCATTATCATTACATATGTTTAAAGTATAATAAATTTATGTATATTTTAAAATTGAAAAATAATCATTTTAGAATATTTTTTTTTCTTTTTTATTACTTTGCCAATGTTAATATGATTTGAATTTTATTTCTTTTTATGATACATTTTCATTTACAGCAATTATAGTGCGCCTAACTTACTTATGGCATTGCAACAAAATTTGTTTAAGATAAAAATAAAATATAATCTGCTGCTTCAACTACATCTATCACAAATAGGTAAAACAACACTTAAAAAAATCTTTCTGGAAAGATAAAGTTAATTAAATCTTTAACTAAACTTAACATTTGTATGTTTTTTAAACATAAAATTATTCATGAATTTATTTGAAACGTGTAAAGTCTATGTTTTGAAAAAAATATAATAGTTGCACATATCAGATATGAATGAAATAATGCTCGTATGAATAAGAAAATTTGAGGAAATAAATGTTTTTCTTCAACATTAAATAGAAAAAGAGGATCGTAGAGGATTATAGATGATTCTCAGAAACGTTTTGTATTAAATAAAAAAAACAGCGAAATATAAAAACCAAGTAAAATGTATTCTATGGGCAACATCATAATAATCATATATCATTATGCTGATACACTGAAATATTAACCACAATAGTCGCGTGTGTGTATTTTCTTGTGTGTACGTGTATTTTTGTGTTTACAAGTTTCGCCGCTTATTATTTCTTTTCTTCTCTCTCCCCCTCTCTCTCTTTCTCTCAACATTGTCACTTATTTACGATTTGTCCCTTGAGATATTTGTGATGTGTACACAGAGGCTTTATACTTAATGTCACCGTTCACTGGTATGGTGCCTTTTCAAGAGTCCACATCATGTTCAAGAGAAACAGAAAGAATTCGAAAGAAAGACTAAAATAAAAACTCTTGCACTCTTACTGACCGGCATTATTAACATAATATATATAGGCGATAATGACAATGCAATCGTACAGATCAGTAAATAATAATCAAAATATAATCTTAGACGATAAAGATACAATAATAATATAATCAATAATAAAATAATGACGAGTAATAATAGTTAATAATAATAGTTAATGATGATAATGACATTATAACAATCATTCATTAATATCGAGCACCAAAAATGAGATACGTACAATGAATATAGAAGCAGGAGTTTTTGTGCTCTCCCCCGCCTCGACCCCTCCCCCTCCCTCCCATCTTCTGCGAAAATCCATCGCTCACAAAAAAGTCACGTTTACAGTATTTATTTCACTTCGTATGTATACAAGTGCGTAATTATATAGCTCACAATATTATGGCTCAGCGAATAAATTACGGTCATCGTCAACATCTCAAATCCTCGCGGAGCCTCGCAATTTCGAGTTGTCTTATTCACTTTGCGCGCGTTAACATCGTTTTATTTTTTGTAATCCATATATAATTATTATATACGTGCATTTGTTTGTTTTTCTTCGAGCGCGCGAATCGTCCCTGGAAAAGGCGTGGAAAAATGAAACGCATATTATCGAGGATATAGGGAAGAGGGAATAAAAACGATCGTGAGCCATCGTTATTTATATATAATATATATATAGGAATTATTGGACACTTTCCGCACTTTTCTTTATATAATAATATATATGTATAATATAATATGTACATTCGACGAGTTTTCCAAGGACACATGGGCGCGTTGTAAGGAAAACCTGGAAAAAAACATATATATTTTACTTTATAACATATAAAATTATATGTAAATATATAATTTTATATAACGCCATATATATATAACATTTCGCTTTGTTTTCCAGGCAGAGGTCCGAGTTATGTATACAGTATAATTGTTATAACGATTATTACGTGAGAAGAGTTTGTTGTTTTTTTTTCTTATTTCTTTGCATCATTTTATCTCTGTTTGGGTGCGTGTATACGTGATTATTCTTTCTTTTTCTTATTTCTTCACTTGGGTAATGTGTGCAACGTTCAATAGAGAAATCAAAACCGGAGCTCGTCCCTCGATTTTCTTTTTCTCGTTTTTTTTTTATTTTTTCTTTACATGGCTAATACATGATCACCTTTCTTTGTTATTGTTAATAATTGCCTGCAGTCGACGACTAAAATATGTAAAAAGTTTGGTGCGCGCGTACGAGTTTTTTTTTCTTTGTTTGTTTTTCTCTCGCTTTTTCCTATATATATAAAACGTAAAGTTTCGATAACTCCCTCAATTAGTCAAGTTACAATGGCACTATATGAGTTACTTTCCTGTTCATCTTAATTTTTTTTTTGTTATTTTTTTCTCTGTTATTCTTGTGTATAGTTTCTGTATTAACGACTTCTTCCACTTTGTCTAGCTTCTAAAAATCTCCTAATTATATTTGCTGTTTTTTTTTATCTTATTTTTCTTTAATGCATGACTACATTGTTACAATATGCTTATGCTGTTACAGTTTTTATTTATTCTTTCATCTGTGGCTACGAAATCATCTGAATGCGCGGTATTACAGATTTTTACGAGTGTGCACATTGGAAATGGTTTAGCGTTTAATGCCAAACTTTCGAATCGATTGTTTTAAAATCTACGAGGAAACGAAAATTTGTTTATTTTTTTTTGCTAGTGAACCGAGGGTCGAAACACTCGTAAATATCGGTTTTTTACTGTATCAATAATAATTAGTGTGCTTTGTCTGCCTTTTTTGTGTTTCATAATGCTATTTAGTTCGGGACAGAATCGACGTACAAGACGTCGGAGACGGAAAGTACGAGGAAAGAACGAAAAATATACGTATGGCTTTACGCAGTTGCTTTGAACTCTTCTTTTCGCTTTTTATATAAAAAAGACGATATATTTTTCTTACGGTTAATACAAATCAACGGTTGAAATCTTACGGTGACGCCCTATTTATTACGTTTATCCCTTAATATATACGTCCACAATAATAAAATTTTCGTTTACAAATCAATCCGTTGTACGACTCGAACGAGCAAAATTTTCTCCTAAATGGAAAGTGGCAATTTCATTATTTCTTAATTTTACAAAGGAAAAAATTCCGAACTATAAAGACAAATATTTTTCTTTCGAATAAATTCAAAATATTTTGAAAATTTTGCTCGTTCCAATACGTATTTGGATTATTTTCACGGGATATGTTCCAAAGAGTTTTTATTCTTTATTCATCTTTATATTTATCACTCGGGAGGAATTTTCAGAGTTCATCCTCGTTAAAAGACAATTAAAAGAAAATCTTCATACTCGTTTAAGCGTTTTCCGTTTTTGTATTGAAAAATTTGTATATACTTCCCTATTAATATATTTATCCACTATTGCCAAAATGAACCTACCAAGTATTTAAGTATTTTTTTTTATCGGAGAAATAAAATTGAAAAATTAACAATTCTTCCGTTTGCACATTATAATAAAAATTGCACTGAATGGCGCTGCACTTTTATCGTACCCATTAGTATTTATAAAAGCTATCAATTTAAGCAACAATATTTTCTCTACTTTCATTAAAAAAATAAATAATCTTTTTTAATTTAACGTCGTTTAAATAGCAACTGAGTAGCATCAAGTGCGTTGAATCGTAAGAGAAACGATATATATATTGAGGATAACTCGAATTCATTATCGTCACTAAGTTATAAGCTCTTTAATTTACTAAAAGATGACAACATTTGTGGCTAGTACATTGACATTTTTATTCTATTAATCTAAGTTGGTATACAGAGTGAGTTTATCTTCATGTTGCAGTATCAGCAATTCACCGGGGTTTTATACGTTCCGAAAAAATAAACTAAAAAAGACGCATTTGTATATCTTTGTTTTCTTTGTAAAAGCGATAGTGTTTTTAGCTCAAATGCATCGTTTAATCTTTTTCTTTTCGCCACTTTTATCGTCGAGCATTTTTCAAAGCTCTCTCGATAGATTAATAAAAGAACCATAGATAGTAAATTTTGTAATAATTCTTTTTTTTAACGAATAAAAAGACGCAGCGAAGTTTCTCCAATGCTGCCACGATTAACAAAATAGACTCACAAAACAGCATAATTATGGAACTTTTTTCTCAATAAACTTTTTTCACAACTTTTAATCAAGCTCGAAAATCCGAGCATTTGAGCTGAAAAAGAACACAGCACACAACGGTTTTCTCCTTGTGAAAAGGGGATTCGTATCCACGAGATACAATCGAACGATTCTCGGAAAAAAAAGAAAAAAAAAACTGAAAGAAGAAAAAGAAGGTGTAAGTTTCGGCGGATAATGAGCAATAAATTCAGCAAAAACACCATGTATTTTACGTATAGAAAAAAAGCCTTTTTAATTCAAAAACTTAAACAATATTTTACTTTGAGCTTGTGCTTTCCTTTTCCTACATCAAGAAGAGAAAAGAAACGTAAAACGCAAAAAGTACACGAGGCGACGCATCTCGGCTTCGTATATAATGTACACATCGACGAAAGGCAGCGGAGGAAGGTAAAAACATGAAAGAGTTTGAAGATATACACAACCGAAAAAAAAGGCGCGATTTGCTTTTCGCTGGCACGCACGATTTCTTATTCTTTTTTTTATGTTCACTATTTGTTATAATTTTCTTTTTCTTTAACATCGTTATAATCCTAGATATACAATCATAGTTTGTGTTCCATTGTTATTTTTTTTTTTCATATTAAAAATATATAGGTACATTAAACTTGTGTGTTTTCGTGATCGTGTATGTACATGCCATATATATATAACGTTATTACATTTAACAAATTTGTGTTTTACATTGTTTTTATTTTCTCTCTTACTTCGATTAAAGTTTTGCTCAATGCAGCACTGGTTACCTTCTTCGTGGCATGTATAACCACGCGAACGAAGGAAATCCATCGCTCGACTCGACTTTGCGTCATCGTCGCTCAGCTACATGCGTCTTTCGCACGAGCTCGAGCTGCTGCTGCAGCTGCTCCCTTATTTTTTATGTATACAACAACAATACCTCGTAATCCCTTGTGCAAATTCTCTCGTCTAAGAATTATCATCCTTTCGCTCTCTTCCTCACGCAATTGTCGAATCGCAGTATGATATATTATATATGTATCGCTAAACTCTACGGTTGTTTTTTTTTTCTTGTTTTCGTTACAGAACAAATCGAAAGAACAGAGGGATAAAATGAAATGTCTCATTGCTTTGTCATCGTGACGCCGACCATTGTTGTTTTCTCTCTCATTTTTCACGCACCATGCGCTTATACAAACTGAAGGTAAACCGACGTTAGAATGAAGTAACGCAATAAACGTGATAAATCGCAATGTCAATTGGGTATTTTCCACTCGACGAAAGACGCGCATATAACAAACGATTTTTTTTTTCATATAGAATCTTAATAATGGTATAACGTTTCGTAAATTTTGCAAAAACAAATCAAAGTAGTGCATTCCAAAGGTAAGAAGAGCTTCGTTTCGTTGCGAGTTCTTCTATACGAAAATACCCAATTATTTTTCGGAGGACACTGTCGTCTAAATAACACCCTGATTTCGGCTCTCTCTCGCAAATAGACTCAGTAAGATTTTTAAGCAACAATTTTTAAAAGCTTTACAGATAACTATATATTGAAAACAAATGCAAATTCAAGTCCATCTCTATATCCATACGTCAAAGAGAAAACGCGCATTATTCTCTTTTTTTCCTCTAATTATCTTTGTCCATTTTCCTAACATGTACACAAGCAAAACGCAAACAATTCGAATCACAATGTGTTTAGTGTATCTCTGGTGTGTATGTGTATGTGTGTGTGTCTAGTGTGAGTTGTTAGTGTGAAGCACCGGAGACGGACAAAATGGCGCGATTGCATTTCGCCCGATCGTTTCTAAAATTCGATAAAGCTCGATATTTTTCTTTTTTTATTTCATCAATTGTCAAGTCGCAGGACTCACTTTAGATCCATGAAAAAAACAACTTTGTTTTAGATTTAAATTTTTCATTTTATTATATAACATTATTCGCTTTTTGCTCGTAATCTTTACGTGAATTCGGTACATATAATTTATCGCGTGGTACAGATATCTCGCTATTCGCGTTAATTTACGAATAAAAATGACAAGTCGTATTTAAAAAGAAGAAAAGAAAACAAGACTAACAAAACGCACCGTCGTCGGCAAAACAACTAGTCGATAAAATAAGCTTACATGTTTTTTTTTAGCGATTAAATTATATGTAACGATGGCAGTTTTGTCCGACTCCGCTGAACCCTTTATTTCGAAATTTTTTTTATACTTTCTAGATTAAACATCGAGTGGTCCATTTATCCTGATCGACTTTCTATCGACATATTTTTTACACGTTTTTTTTATATTATATTATTTTATAATTAATCACACTGGCTTGGACAGAGAATAAATTCTTTTTTTTTCCTTCCGCCGCATTTTTGTTAGTTAATAGTTTGTTGTTTCTTTTTCATCCCCCTTTTTTGTACAAAAAAGAAAATCAGAATCAAAACGTTAGCTTTAATCTTTTTTTTATTTATTCTTACGCGCGTCACCCCTTTATTTGTTAGTCGATAACAAGGAATTGATAATATCCAGCGAGTAATAATGTTCACAACAAATTTTGCGTCGATAGGAAAATTTCGTACAACTAGAGGAGGCATATATTTCTCAATCTTCTTCCCTTCCTTTTCTCTCTTTCTCTTTCGTTTCTCTCTCTCTCTCTCTCTTCCTTCTTTCTCTATCAATACATTAAATATCATATCATCTTTATGAAAAATAACAACTTCTTTATACTTATTTTTTGTTTGATAAAAAGTGTGTTGGCTAAGAGATTGCACTTTGTGATCATCTTAAAAACTGGAGATTATACAATATACGTACATATATATTTATATTCATATTCATAACGGCGAATATTCTTGTTGCTGCTTTCTCTCTATTATCAAACACACCGACATAAAAGAAAATGAAAAAACATGTTCACTCGACTATAATCGCAGAGTTGCGCGAAAACACAACGAAAGCGAGCTACTAATTTGCTTTTTTTATTCTCTCTCTCTACTTATTCCATCAATAAATCATCGATCGGTTCAATCAACTTTTTATCAATATACAAACTAGCAAAGAAATATTCAATTTACACAGATTTTCATTCGATGTATTTTCGCGAGATTCCTTCATAGGATTTAAAAGATACGAAAAAAGTGTAACGCAAAATGAAGTAAAGTCAACGTCTTCAGAGGTGCCTATATGTCTTATGCATATTTTCTGGGCTCTTTTATATTTTCCATTGAAAAATCGTTCTCTCACGCGTTCGTACACACTTACACGATAGTTTAAATGACAGGAGGGCCACAAATGGTGCCAGGCACTATTTATTCGAAATACCTGTGTACTCCATTAAGATTATACAGTTAAATTACATTTATGTACTCGTTTTTACTTTTATCATATTTTTTTTGTCATATACTTTATTATATTTATCCTTTGCAATTAAATAGCTTTTTTTACCCATTTATCGATTAATAATTCACACGAGAGCAATTCTCACGAGGATATGTCTTTCGAGATAACGATAAGGATTATTAAGGCATAGAATTCAAGGCTCCAGAGAGGATCTCGGCACGTTAAACGCGTCCCGTTGTTTCATCAAATATATATACGTGTATATATATACTTTTTTTATCTATATTTGTTTCAAAAGACTTCGCGCGCACTCCTTTGTTTCCTAAAAATTTTTCTCCTCGCTAATATACCAGTCACTATAGCGTTTGGACACTCATCTCGACCACGTACGCATAAATTTTTTTTTATTAATTTTTTATTTAATTCTTTATACTCATTCGTTGCACAGTATACATGATATAGATGTGAATATACAATGTTTTTATTTCATGTATAAATATATATTATATATAATATGCAACGCATAAACTAGTTCGTCGCATCGTCGCAGACACGTAATATTAAATATCGCGTGTAAAAAACAGACAAACGGTTTGTTTAGTGATCGAGAATAAAACTGGTATCGCAGACACTTAAGGAGTAGCTTCTTAATGTTTAGGTGAGCGTATTCTTTGTTTTTTGTTTCTCCACGACAATTACATGATCTCCTTCGACAATAAATTTATTCGCGAAGCGAATTGCATGAAAAAATTTATACGCGGTATATATACAACTTGAAAATTTTGTTATAATTCTTTCGGTTACGTTTTTTTGCCATTGACGCGAGAATCGCTTGATTTTTTTAGAAAAATGTTTGTTTTTGTTTATATATATATAGCCAATGTGCGGAAAAATCGTTCATTTATTTTTCGCGTTCGCAATTTTCACAGACATCTAAAAATCGACACATACTTGTGAGACGAGCCCTCGTCAAATGTTCAAAATTTTTTTCTTTACTTTTTAGGCATTAAAAGGGTTTCAATATAATCTTTTATGGGTTTGTTTTCTTATTATTTTTTTTTCATCGTTCTTCATCTTTAATATCAAATGTGCAAAATACTCGTGAAAAATGTATGCAGTCAGACCTTTCAGTTTACTACACATGAATCGAATCTCAATCGATCGATTGCACGAACATTGCATTCGATTAAAAGCAGAACTGCACTTTACTCCACCTCTTAACTTCGTCCTCAATAAACAGGCAACCTGAGGAGTTTGACTGCACAATATAGTCATAAAGATCTATTTTTTTTTCAATATATGAGTTTGTGTATGTGTGTGTAAATTTGTTCATTAAAACAATGCTATACATAATACGCCTAACTATCTACCTAATAGTATTTCTTTTTTATATAATATATATA
>UELU01100271.1:0-32544 GCA_900490025.1 Megastigmus dorsalis
ATTCATATCCGATCGGTAAAACAGTTTGAGTGGTAACTGTAGGACTTTGACACCCCCTTAAATAAAAGAAGAATAAACACACCTGCGATTCTTTGGGATTTTTATAGATCAATATCAAAATATGATAAACTAAATGTAAGGATCAGATCGAAGTAAACTATTCTTCTACTTGTGTAGACTAAAATTTGTTACTAAGCCAACATAAGTCACAAAATACAAAAAATAAAATTGTTTCAGCAAAAAATAATTTCTACACGAATTTAGGAACGATTACCCTAGTTTATAAATTTTTTATATTATTTTTTATATTTTCGTAATTTTACTTCAGAAAAATAATTGATATATTGAAGTGTTTATTTAGAATTAAATTATAAATAAATTATAATTGTTAGAATTTATTGATTTATCAAGAAATGTGTGAGTTCGATCGTCATTTACGTATTTAATCATCATTAGAAGGAATATCAGACAAAATGAGGGAGACATTCATTAGATGGATGCGCCCTAAGTGTTATTTTTTTCCTTAAAGCCGGGAAAGAGGAGGCAATCTCAAAATCCCGTCTAGCTCTTTACTCACACGTACATGTATACTGTAATAGTGCGCCTGCGTGATCCCTGCATAGGATGACGTTCTACACGTTGAAATGCGCATGCTACCAATGGCAGAAGTTTTGCACAAACACTCGGCGTTGGATCGCACTTGTTGAAGAAGATCAGCTTGAGCCTTCTTGAAGTTTTTTTTAACTAGTGATGTTTAGTGAACTAGAAAAAATGCAAAAATGTAAAAAGCGGCTGCATTCGTAGTGCTTAAAAAAGTTTTTATTCTAATGTTTGCCATTTCAACTTAAGCTTGTGATACATTGCGAAAAGTTTCCATCATCATAGTGCTGATTAAATTTAAAAATACTTCTCAATTTAAATAAACCTATATTATTTTTGTTATAAAAAAATTAGAGACAGCTACAATATGTGATATTCATTTGAATAAATAAATAAAAACTGATACTATCTGCATTTAAATTACAATTAATAATTATTAAAGTTATACTTAAAACATAAGTTTAAATTTTTGCACTAGAGTTTTTGAACTAAATCTTGTTAAAAATGAGATACAAACACATTGTGACTGTTGGTACAACTTTAATCATCATTTTTATTTCACTGGCTATTCTTATGTACCATTTTAATCAAGGTAAAAGTTTCGATATACTTAAATATTTTCCCTTTTCTTATTATTTACTTGAAAATAGAATTTCTCACTTGATGAAATAATGATATAATTAAACGACTGGATTTAGTAAGAGTTTTATAACGTTCAAAGCCTTTTATGAAATATATTTTTTATCTTTTTAATAACCAATAAACTACTTTTGTTAATTTTCAAGTGCTAACCCTGTTATTGAATTCGGGTCTTCGATTTTGCATGAAGAAGTTAAAATGGTAAATGTGTAAAATTGATAAAAAGTTTCGATTAATTTCAGCTTATTAAATAGACGGGAAGTACAGTACAACATACTAAATTAAAGAAACGTAAATTTTTAAATGAGGAAAGTAAAACTAATTTTGTCTAGAATTAAAAAAAAAAAAACGAAGATAATATTTTTATTACGTGTTATTGAACATATATAATAATTGAAAAAAAATTCGTATAGTATATTTGTTATGCATATAGTATTATGTATTATTAAGCAGATTCATATTTTTTATCACTTTTGTATATAAAAGTATAATGATATCTATAATGCAAAAAATTATACATTTTTAGAGAGAAAATTTTATGATTTATCGAAATATCGTTTAGAATTTACCTATACAAGTACAATTTTTTAAATTATTTAAACATTCAATTTCCTTGCAAAAGCACCAAAGAAGAGGAAATTTTTTATTTATTTATTTTTTCAAAACATGGTTAAGCATAAAATATCTTACAAAAAAAATAAATTTCGAATATCTCGGAAACTACTGAGTCTTATGAACTGTCCAAATAAGTTATCCAAGATATAGCCAAATACTAACAAATTATAAAATTTCAAATCGATTTATTTCACTTTTACTTAACTTATTATGAACCATAGAACAACTTTATATTCATAATTTTTTTTCTCTGAAATTAATAAAATAATTTAAAAATTTTATGAAATACACTTCGACATGATGCTAATAACTATGAATTTTTAAAAAAAATTTTGATCAATAGTTTCCCAGACATGATTTTTAAAATACACACACAGACATTTTCCGAAAACATTAAAATATGACCCAAAAAACCTCAAATCACATTTCGAGCATATTTTTAGAACAACTTTTTGTATACCATTACAAAGCAGATAGTGTGAATTAACAATAGGAAATTTAAAAAAGTGTCAGGAATTGTAGAGAGATTCGTTATTAATTCTATCAACGAAAGATAAATCAGTAATAATCAAAAGCAGTTAGCTTCATGAAGTGATATCTCCTTTGGACGCGCAAGATCGAAGTTGTCTAAATTGACGTTTTTCTTAGTGAACATGGACTGACTCACGACTTTTTGACGTAACTTTTCTCTTTGGCGATATAGCAGTAGAAAGATGTGTTTAGTCATTAATGCATCATTGACTTACGAAACTGGCGAAGAAGATTGCATTGAAAAACTTCAAGATTGATACGCTTTTCTTGAAAATAATTAATTATTATACGGTAGAAAGAAAAATCTTGCTCTTTAAGAGTTTATTGAAATTGGAATTAATTCTCCCTTCTTCCCTTCTTTTTGTATAATAATTACACAGCGATTGATACAATTTTTTTAGTTATAGTAAATTTCTCGTAAATAGAAACTGCACTTGAAAATCTAATTAGATTTTTATAAATAAGCTATTTTAATAAAAGTCATTTTATTTAAAAAAAATTACAATTCTTAATATTCGTAACTAGTCGGTGTAACAATATGTAACTTTAGAAAATGCGATTATCGTTTTAATCGCTTAATTTTTTTTAATTTATAGATAGTTGCCCAGTAGGCACTTTTCCTTGCCGAAATAGTACATTATGCAAGGCTCAACGCTGCTGGTGTGATGGGAACTATGACTGCCCCGAAGGCGACGATGAATCTCAATGCAGTACGTAAATTAAATTTAAGTTATCTGTTGGTTCGATCTTGTAGGATGGGTGTAGAGTAATATTTTTGTGATTAAAAGATTGACGTTGAGAAATAGTGCACTAAAATAGTACATTACACATCCAGGGAGGAAAAGTAAGAATGGTCGCAGATCGCATGGAAATTGTCACCCGAGCCGACGGCTAATAAAGTTTCTTTATTTAATTACAGAAATATTTATTCGATATTTTCTTATAATAAAATTGTATTATCCTAAATCTCAATATTTATTAGTAAAGGATTTGTAAATTATAATATTTATTAGATAGTATAAGTAGCATAAGTAGTATAAGTACTTTTGTAACTTGAATATTTATTTTATTAAAGCGGACTTTCACTTAGGAAATTGGTTTAACAAACGATTCAGTGGCGATTCATCAATATCATTTTGTCCCCACATCATAAAAAGTTAGTATTATAAAATCTTTATATAATTTTTTAAATACTTCTGTTTAAAAATATCTAGACATTTTAAATACAGCTATTATAAAAATCATTATTAGTTTTTGGTACGAGAAAATTAATTTACTCCATTATTATATTTCAACACTATTATACTGAATTTATTTAAAATCATCATTTTTACTATTGCTATCATGAATCAAAATAGATAATTGATTCATTTTTACTGTTTTATTAATTCAGACGGAAGTTATTACGAAAATTGCGAATACTTAGATTGCAAAGTGATTTGCGACAATTTTCAAGGAAGCAGAATCTCTCAGACTTTTTCAGAAAGTTTAGTGAGCATGTATGTTTTTAAGGCAAATAAGAATTCTACACAGTACAAGCAAATGCATACATAACGGTGCAATTTTTTTCAGGACCATTTCAAATAGTTCAATACCAGTTTTAAAAAAGGATTATTTTGTTCGATATCCGGAATTAAATAGCCTGTAAGTTATCTTTACTACTTAATGGATTTTATTTTTGTTGAATTACTATATTTGTACATCACGGTTTTTGTAAGAATAGTGTTTTCACCCTATTATAGAACCCCTGGTTCTATCAAATTCCGACGTTATTTTTTAACTACCACCCCTTGTAAGGAGTAAGTTCAAGGGTATAAAGTTAAATAACGTTATGTTAAAATATCGTTGGGCAAACTTACGGAAAATTCGTTTTAGTTGCTCAATAACGGTGTAGTCTTAGAATATTTGATGCAAATTCTTTGACCTTCAAATAACCTTTGACCTTGACTCCGATATTACATGTCAACGCCTCCATTGAGTATTGTTTTAGATCTATGCAATTTATGATAAACATCTACCAGCGGAATCTTACATATTTACAAAGTAAAAGCTCGTCTAATTGTAACTACTGAAACTCATTCTTAACTCGATTTAGCTAACTTTGATCTTTCATTTCTCAATATGGAGGCGTAGACACACTTTAAAACTTTTCTGCCAGTCATATTTCATAATAAACTTTCATTTAGCACACATTTTGATTTAAAATTCGAGGTCCAGAAAGCAGACTAATTTTATGGACACTCTTTACCCTCGTAACTATCAGAAAAGTTAAAATTAAGAGATATAATATTTCTATTCATGCAGACCATTATTTTTAAAATATTTACAAACCCGTTTAGTAAAACAATAATAACAATTATATCATGCATAAAATGGTTTTCAGGTTTCTTGATAACAATGAAATACGACTTTTAGAGCGAAATATTTTTATTAACCAAAAGTATTTAGTTTGGTTGTAAGTAATTTCAGTAGTATAAGTCAATTTATAATAAGGCATACATTTATCTCCGATTAAAATAATTGCTTTCAGAATTCTGTCTAAAAATGAAATAGAAGAAATTTCGGGTGGACATCTCATCGGTCTATCATCTTTAGAAACTTTCGAAGCGGATAATAATAAAATACATACATTAGACCTCAGGGATCTTAATAATAGCAGTACGCTAATAGTATTGTAGGAATACACATCATTTTTATATTCAGAATATGTTTTACAGTAATATTTCTTAATTAGAAAATATGTTTCTAGAGATTTATCAAATAATGTTCTAAAGTCCTCGAATTTATCGCTTCCGTTCTTACCAAATCTACGGGAATTGTAAGATCATTTTCTTTTTTTTTTTTAAATAGTATTTCGTACCCCGAGTGTAAAAGTTTACATCCATGTGTGATCACTGAGCTGACGGCCGACAAAGTCAGTCCAAGAAATCTGGGATCACACAAGGGTGTAAAGTTTTATGCCCGAGGTACGGACATTATTTTTCGATGCTGAGGGCGTAAAATTGTATTTTTCGAAATTCGTACAAGGCGTTAAATGCGACTTTTCGTCCACTGCATCGTAATGGCACTTTTAAGATCTTATATAATTTCAGGGACTTGGATGACAATAATTTGGAAATAATTACAGATGACATGTTTTCTGGATTACCTATGTTATCGACTTTGTGAGTTTTAAAATTTAATAGTTTTTAAATTTCATGTGAAGTATTGAAAAATGAATAAATATTTTTAATTTTAGATCTTTGAAATTAAATATAATTAAAAGTATATCTGCCCAAGCATTTGAAAATCTAAACCAGCTAAGTGATCTGTAAGAAAAGTCGAAGTAGATATTCATTATAAAAGGACAATGCTAGCGGATAATGTAAAAATAGTACTATTCAAATCATAAATATTACAGCAATAGCGATCTATAAAACCGAGCTAAGAATGATGAAACGGTAAAATCTTTACTCTCCGAAAAAGGGTGTTTTCAGTTTTTACTATATGACGAGATGTGAATTTTTTTATTTGTTTTATATAATTTAATTTTTGATTTTAATAAATTTTTGTGCATTTTCCAATAACATTTTTAAATGTTTTTATATTTTGTTTGTGTATATTCTTCGAACGCGTCATTGCAGTATACGCTGGCATTCTCCTTGCAAATAGAATAAATTTTTACATTTCAGTATTAAAATTTTCAGTAATCTGATGTTCAATAAGATTGAGAGAATTGACGTCGATCTATTTAAACCTGTAAGAACTCTATCAAAACTGTGAGTATTATTTAATATTTTATTTTTGACAATTTTTGGAGGAAATTTGCAGGAGTTTATAGCCAATCTTCTAGCCAGTTTTGAATGAAATGGTTAGTTTATGCTAAAAAATCAAGCTAGAAACTCTCGTCCCTGATAACATTAATTATATCCTGAGAAACTGATAAGAAACTACCCGAATACAAAATTCGTTTTTTACTCAACAAATCTATAAACCTCATACGAATTTAAATTAAAAGATTCACCAGTTCAAAATATTTTATTTATTTTTTTAATTATCTTATAATAATTGAAATAGTGTACATTTTTATTTACATTTAAAGCTTTTCGTACAAGCTTTCCAATTCTGTTTGACAAATTATATATCCTACGCTCATTGGTTAAAAAACTACGCTCATTTAAAGTTGATAAAAAAATTGTAGATTTTTTAAATATTTTCATGTAACGTAAAAAATCACAAAAATAGATTTACCCTTCGATGGATCTTAAAGCTCTTGGTTCAAGTTTTCCAATGAGCCCCCGCCGATTCTCGTAGCCCAATGGGGAACTTGGAGTTAAATCTTTTTCAAGCAAAAGCAAGTGACCATCAGTGTTCAGTTCGTAATAAACATATTAAATTTATTAACGTAAAATGGCTCATTTGAGAATTTTTTTATTTTACGGACTGAAAACACTCCGTAAAATCGAATTGTGCGGCTATGATATCAAAACAAAATACTAAAATTATTTAAATGCTTTGTTGATGAATCATGTTATAACTGTTCACTAATTAACATATGAAAATTTGTAAATTTTTGTTTTGAGTCAACATGTATTTTCCTAAATTCTCGTAAGGCTAGTTTGACGCTGTCAATTAGATACATCAAAATTTTGGCTACAATATTTTTTCTCTATCATTATTTTCATACAGGTTTACTTAATATTATACTTAATTATATTAATCTTATACTTAACATTGATTATCGCGATACTCACAAGGGAATCCACGATCTCCGGGAAAGCGATTTATCTAAAACTTTAGGGATCAGTTTCTGGTACCTAACAACGGAGTTTAGAACCAATATTTGACCAACTAAATAAAACATAAAATGACTCAAAATCGCAAATGAAAATTGAGTGCGCGACCTTCAATTTGAGAAGTTGTAAAGCTCTACTCATTCAAAAGTTATGGGTATTTTAAAAATCGATATAATTTTCCACTAACACTGTTCATTATTTTTATACCAATTAAAAATGAAAAATTGTGTGTAACTTTTAATAACCTCTCAAATTGAAGGTGACATTGTCAATTCTTATTTCTGATTCAAAAATTTTTTTTAATTTTTGTCTGTTGTACCTGCGTATTTGGTTCAAATAGCGGTTATCTTGAGAAATTGTGACCATTGATCGCAAATATTGGTTCTAAACCTCATTTTCAGGTACCAGAAGTTCCAAAGTTTCAGAAAATTCGCTTTCCCGGAGATGGTGGGTTCGCCTTGTTGGTATTAATAGGTGTAGTAATCAATAATGCGAAAAGGAAAAATAGGTAGAAAACGAAGTAACTGCGAGCATTAGAGCCCTTAAACCGATTACGTGCTTTTGATGTCCACGGGGGTGTTTAGCAGATCGTGCGCGTAAATGCAACGAGCAATACATAAACACATACGTATGTATGTCGAGTGACCGGAGTTTTGTTTGTCGATCGTGATACCGGTGAGTTGTGGTTACAGCAGTGTTTGAATGATTATTACGTTGACGATATTACGCTGTAGGTGTGAAAGGTCTCAATTGATCGTCAAAGAACAAATAGATTAATACTGCAACTTTTATTAAATCTTGTTGCGACATTTCGATGGCCTAGTATACATATACCATCCTCATCAGGTAACAAAAACTCTAATAAATAATACGTAAAAAAACTATTTATTAAAGTTTTTTTGCTCGATGAGGATGGTATATGTATACTAGGCCATCGAAACGTCGCAACAAGATTTAATAAAAGTTGCAGTATTAATCTTTTTGTTCTTTGACGATCAATTGAGTCCTTTAACACCTTTAACGAAACCAGCAAGGAACGATAGCTTCAATATTAATTAATTGATATTACGTTCTATCATCGTTTTAACTTATAACTTGTTTATTGTTTTTGACGTAGCTGACATTGTAAAATTAAATTTAAATATGTATTGTATGTTCAATTAGATTTTCAAATTAAAATTTTTTGTATATTTGTCAAAGAATGGTTTTATATACATAATTCATGTTCAATATATATATATATTGGTTAAATTTTTTATCGAGGAATATAGGTATATTTTATAAAATTTTGTGCAGAACAATTAATCTAGTATTCTCTAATTTATTTATATAAAGATCAAGGGTTTTAACTTTAAATCATTATTTATTGCATGATTGAACATTTTATCGAAATAACTAAATGTACTAATATAATGTGTAATATTTTTCAGATTCATCGGTCACAATTCAATAAAAAATTTACCATGTATCGTGTTCGACCCTTTAGAAGAGAATCTTACATCACTGTAATAACCTTTATTAAAATGATTTGTTTTGCTTCAAGAGAGGTGGTAGACACAGTTGTTCAGGTTACTCACCTTACTGAGCGGAGCTGGTATCAAAAGTCTTAAAAAATGTTTTAAGCATTTTTGGAAATAAAATTTTCTCATTGTTACAAAGTTTCCTCTCTGAGAATGCAAAACAATTAACTTCAACATGATACTTTGAGCTTAAAGTATATTAAAAAATAATTGTTTAAAATTTATTGAATAATAAAAACGTGGAAAAATTAATCAAGATAGATTTAAAACACCGGCAAATTACTATTATTAGCAGACACCTTTGCTTTTCCCTCCGGATCCTCGCGTACAGACATTGATAAGCATAACTTGTTAGTACTGTCATGACTATTTTGTGAGCATGTTACAGTTATTACCAATTAATAAAGTATATTTTCACCTTATGCCAGCGTCACTTACAAGGGGAACCCATGAGCTCAGGGAAAGCAATTTTACTGAAACTTTGGGAAGTAGTTTTTGAGTAGTTTTAGACCAATCGGCCCAATCTTTCAGGATAACTGCTATTCAAGCCAAATACGCGAAAAATCATACAGTTGTTTCAGGCTTAACAGATTAGCGACTAAATAAAATATAAAATGTTTCCAAATCACAGATGAAAATTGAGAACGCGGCCTTTAATTTAAGAGGTTGTAAAAGTCAAAAGCTCTACTCATTCGAAAGTTATGAGCTTTTCGAAATTAGACACAATCTTGCACTTAAAACTTTTCATTATTTTTATACTAATTTACAATGCAAAATTGTGCCTAACTTTTAAGCTCTCATAACTTTGTAATTAAGAACATTTTTTGTTTTCGTTTGTTGTTGAGTTATAAAGCAACTTAATAAATAACTACGTATTTAGCATAAGTAGTGGTTATCTTGTAAAATTGTACCAGAATCAACTACTACTTTCCAAAGTTTGAGCAAAATCGCTTTCCCGAGGATCGTGGGTTCCCCTTGTTAGTGGGATGAGTTTTTCGAGTAACTGTATAGCTATCGCTTCTCCTTAAATATTTACAAGTACATATGTAAATATTCATTAATAATTTTAATTCAATAGGGGTGTAGAAGGGATCGATATAAACGCCGAGAAAAATGCGTTTAATAAGTTTAAAAAACTTGATTTTGTGTAAGATTGATTTTGATAATAATTTCGTATCGAATAATAGAAATTTATTGCAATATTAAAATGATTTGCAGGTACTTTAAAAGGTTTCACTATTGCTCAGCATATGCTCCAAACGTAAAAAAATGTCGTCCTTTGACTGATGGTAGATATTATTTGACACGAATTTAAAAACATTATCTCCATTAGAAATATTATTAATGGATTTGAGAATTCATTTATTGATATATTAAACCATTTTTCTTTTACAGGTGTCTCGTCTTTTGAAAACCTGTTAGGCAAATCCTTGTTGAAGACAGCTGTTTGGGGCATCTCATGTGTCACCTGTTTAGGTAACTCGCTTGTACTTTGGGGAAGATTTACAGCGAAAGACGAAAATCGCGTGCTGAGTATAGTCATTCGAAATTTGGCAGGTAAACTGGAAACTTATAAAAATTTTAATATCTTGCTTATGTATGAAGAAATAGATTTGTAGAAAGATTAATTTCTATTCATTATACTATATGGACTTTACCTACTTAATTACTTCTTTCGGCAGCACCCTTATAACGTACTCTAGAAAATACTTGCACTGTCTTTTAGAGTATAAAATAAGATTGAATTAAAAAAAAATTAGCCCTTTTACTTGACGAAAAATGTTTTTGAAAAACCAGAAATAATTCTTCCCTATGCTTTATAGCATGAAGTAGAAACAGACAAGTGTTGAAAAAAACGATTTTCAATCAATTATTTTTTAAATTTAATATTTTTCATGCTGAAATGACGATGCAGGTTTCGTACATTTCCTCTAAAGACTTTATTTTATTCTGATCTCGTCGGAGTTTTCTTTTTGGTTTTTACTGTATAATAAGCAGGATTACAAGGGATCTTGGAATCTTTTTTTCCAGAATTACCGTTATTACTGTTCTATTACAGCTATTACTTTTCTAACGGTGGTCATACAATGATGATTTTTTGATATTAGTGTTGATTTTGTAATAATTATAATCTTTATTATAAAAAAATATATAGCCCGTTTAATGTATTTTAATAACTAAATACCATTAGAAGAATACCAAGTAATGATTGAAAGTGATAACTACAGAATTACTGGTACTCTGATATGTAGCATTGTAAGTAGTATGTACTGTACCATTTTCTGGAATACATTTACGTAAAAGTAACGCCGTCAATATATTCTATTTATTGCTTGAGAAGCTAAACATTAGGAGAGATAAATCAAATTTTTCCCCGAAAGAGGATCCAAAAAATCTGAGTAGATATGAAGAGGACAAAAACCATATAATCTATAAGAAAATTTAAGCATGATAAGTATTGGAAATCGTCCTAAAATCGCTCTCAAGTTTGGAAATAAGCATATACACGACATAATATGTTGTCTGACTAAACTCGGAAGTAATCTACTCATTTTCTATTTTGATAGATGAACTATTTTTTGTAAATTTGAAAATTTCAGCCTGATTTTGTAAACGATTTCACCTACTTATCATGTTTTAATTGTGTTGTAATTGATATGGTTGAGTCCGCTTGTAACATTTTACCTTCCCGCCACGGCCAGATGTTTCAATTATCGATGATCTTTTGAGAAAGGTTTCTTTGGATAAGATGATTGATTTGAACAACAGTTTTCTGATTTTTTTTTTAATAATACCCTGAAGTTTATCATTTAAGCAATGTTATTGATTGGACATAAACTTTATATAGCAAGATTGTTGGACATTTAGACTATTAAGCATAGGAATAAATGCACAATTATATATACCTATTAGCAAGGTTCTGTGTTTCGTAGAGAAAGCAGGGGAATTTTCAAAGCACATCTGCGCACCCTATAACGTCAGTACATCACGCGAATTTACAGCTGTCACATTATCAAGGCTAATACAACAGCCTTACCAAATGTTTTTCATTGTACCCATTATTATAGTCATAATTAATGATTAATTTTAAAATATTATTTATTTAGTATAATTTAAAATTTATTGTTAATAAGTAATTCTAATGCGGTTTAGTAAATAAATTAGATTTACAATAAAAATCAGTACCATTTGTTTAAATTTATATCTATTACTCTTTTGTAGTGTCCGACATGCTTATGGGAATATATTTATTTATAATTGGACTAGAAGATATACGCTTCCGAAATATTTACAATCAGGAAGCCGGGGCTTGGATGTCGTCGTGGTCTTGCACATTGATTGGCATGATTGCCATGGCTTCTTCCGAGGTAAAATTTCAGTACATATAAAATAGTTTATTATTTTTATTTTTAATTATAAAATGCTAAATGATTAATGTTTTAAAGCAAAAATTTGGAGAATAAAACTTAATAAAATGTCCATTTATCAGAATGTACTAAAGTTCATTTGTAATTTTGAGAAATACCCGCAGTCCATTTTTTGTGAAATGCTGTTGAAATTTATAAGTTAAAAATTCCTTGGAAGGAGATTCAAGAGTGTCACGCGAGAGTGAATATGGGCATATCTCCGTAACTAATTATTTCGGTGATGGTTTCACACATTACACATTAAAAATTTAATAATTCAAGACTATAGTTCATTAAATAATATAATGTTTTGAAAGTTATACTATAGTGTTTTGATCGATTACAACCTATATCCAACTATTATGCCTGCAAAACCTCTTGAAAAACCGTTAAGTTAATGTGATGTTTCTTTTGGTGTGCACTATAGGTATCAGTACTGATCTTATCTTTCATGTCGGTGGAGCGATTTATGTTGATCGTGGCACCGTTAAAGAGTCATCGTGCCATAACCCCGCAAACCGCAGCTTCAGCTATGATTGTCGTTTGGGTCATCGGAATCACTCTCGCTCTCATTCCCGGTAGGTCCAGGCAATATTTTTTTTTTATTTTCCAATAAATGTTGGCAAAACATTAGCTTCTGTTGAGACTAATTCATATTTAATATATGTATAAATTTTGTATAAAAAATACAACTTATACCGTATGCGATTAGTTTATTGATATTTAAAATTATCAAAGTACCTACTCTAAGATCTGAACTAGGCCGCTTTACTAGGCACCAATTAAAAATGTGACTTTAAATTTCGATTACTTAAAATTCAAACAAATAATGAATTAAAACTTTAAAAAATATATAGCCAAGATATCAAACTATAATTTAACAATTATTAATTTCTAATATTTCTTAGATGCACCGGAATCATTGCTTTTCCCCTAATAGTGCAAAGAAAAATTATAAAATATATAATATATATTTGATTTGTATATTTTGGCAAGATATAGAATAAACTTTGACCAGAATATAAGATGAAATTACCAGTCTCCGAACGCTTAAGCCCAAATTTTAAACACTCATATTTTAGGATATAACTTTTTCATAAGGATAATTTTGTTCAAAAATACGAAAAAGAAAATAACTAGAAAAATAAGAATTAGTACTGATTATATTCAATTTGGTTTGTTACGTAAAATTAATAATTAATAGCTATTATCAATTTTTGTCGAACGTTCGACATTATTCAATTAATGATATATACTTTATTTGCTTAACTATAAAATGAAAATTGAATAATTTTTACAAGTTTAAAATTTTGCCAATCGATAGTTTTCAGTTGTAATATCTGTTTATCAGTAATAAAATTTTCAGTGTTAACCTTAGTCATACTAACGATATTTAGGATATTTAGTTATACTTTGGAATTTACATTAAGAATGTATAATTGCATTATTCTATAATTGTATTACTGGTTTAAAAGACGAAGTAATTGAGGTTAAACATTTCCATTTTGCTTTGAATGAAAGTAAAGAAATGAAAAATATAAGGTGGTAGGTAAATTTTGGGTCAATCATTTGACTACCACAAAGTTTGTACGTCGAATAAATACTAATTATAAAAAATTCTTCAATATTGATATAATAATAGCCGAAATTGAATTTCTTTTAAAAATACTGTTTTAGCGATTCACTGGCGTAGTAGCACACGGTTTTACGGTCTCAATGGAATGTGCTTCCCGTTACATATAACAGATCCGTTTCTCGTTGGATGGGAATACTCTGCATTCATTTTTCTTGGTCTCAACTTTTTTGGGTAAATATATAACCTAAATTAACAAATTATATCAGAAGTTATATAACAAATTATTCTGCATGAAGTAAGGAATACCTATAAAATAAATAAAATGAATTACTTTATCCAAATTACAATTCAGTGCAGTTCGTACAGTTTTACGCACAAAAACCTTTGAAGACTTCCGAGTGACCGGGCATAATTGATAATTGTTAAACATGTAAATCTGTTAATTGAGTGATATTTATCCTTTTTCAGTTAGAAATTACGGAGAAAAGCTTATTTTACCAAATATAGAATTTTTATCAAATAAACATATGTCCGAACATTAATTACAAAAAGAAGAAAAATGAGACCCAAAATTGTCCGTCTCAAAATCTTGATTGCTTTAGTAGAACTATGTAAATAAAAAGGAAGATTTTTTGATAGATTTTGTTCCGGTTATAGAACCAAGTTATCTAACCACTTTACTTATACTTGCCAGTAGAAAGCACCACCTCGTGTTTGTCAGGTTTGTCAAGTCCAGTGCGTGTTGCATTAGATCTCTGAACACTCCCTCGTTGTGAGTCTTAATTAGTATGAGAAGATCATCCACATATCTCGATCTCGATCTCGGTGCAACTGCCATAACTCTTTGGAAAGTTCTTTAACCTAAGACGTAAGTCCTCCACATAAGCTACCTAGTTAGTGTACATGGAGTTCCTTGTACTCTTCTTGCTATATATTTTCCCTATCAGCTGGAAGATGATGTAACTGTGGTCGGACATGAAGATCCCCTCGGAGACCCTCCAACATCCACCTTATCAATTAAGCCCCTAGGAACAAGGGCTAGGACTTAATATCTAGGACTTCCTTCTGGCAGGACTTCTGGCAGCTTTGGCAGTCCACTGGTATTCACTAATCTGTGACGAGCTCCCTTCCAAGGAGCTATTATTAGTACTACCAATACCAATCAGTCCCTCTCCCACTAGTCATTATGAGTCATGACAGCATCCCGCGTCTTCCAGTAGTCCGAAAACAGAGTTATTCCTCGCGCAGCTTTTTCTCCGAGAACACCTTAGAGAAGATTGCCACCTTTAGTGAGCTGACGATCGCTTTATGTGATCCCTTTAAGGGCTACTCTTGGAAGGCCTGTCTGCTTGGTTCCCTGCCGACTTCAGAGCCAAATCTCCTTGCCTAACTCTTTGCTTGGCTTCCGATTTCTTCTTACCCTTATATTTAACAAAAGGATTGCCCTTGCTTGAAAGGGAACCCAGAGTTGATCCCAGAGCCTTCTCCTGTGCCGGCGGGTCTAGCTAGCGGGTCTTTGTGTCTAACTTCTATCGGTGCCGTTCGCCTCCGCCAATGAGATTCCCACGGGGTAGTCTTATTAAAGTAGATGACCGAACTGCCGCCCACACTCCGATTCTGAACCAGTACTTCACTTACCTCTACATTTCATTGTTTAGAAATATTTCCTCCCATCTTAGTCTCACTTGGGAAGAAACGATTTAAGAAGAAAGCCTATAAAAAAACGTATTACATTTGTTAATTACAATGTACCTATAATAAATTTTTTAAAAGGCAAATTTTTCTTACTAATAACCAATATTTCTAGCAGTATTTTAAGACCAGCTGAACTTGAATTATAAACCTGCTTATTTACTTTCGGAATGGTTCAACGAATTGAATAAATCCCACCACTAAGGTTTGCTATTGAAAAAAAAATTGCGTTTCATGTTAAAAGGAAGGGAAATTCTTATGTAAATTCCCATGTGCACTGTTTCGTTAGTAATATATTACGCTAAAATTTATTAATAGTACGCTAAAAATCCGTGAATGGTGAACAAAAAGTAATTTATATGTATATAGTCTTTTGCACTTGGAGAAAAATATGTGCCATCAGCTGCTCTTGGTGTGGAGTGATAGTCTCGCCACGTAGGAGAGCCATTCTCTCTTTTCCGCGCAATGGCTTGTCCGTTTAGGGGTAACCGTTTTCCGTACGCACGGAGGGAGCTGCTATCTTAAAATGGCGGGGCACCGGCTGCCCGTATATTTAGCGCAACCGTTGTACGTATATTTAGCGCAACCGTTGCTCCAAATATTTCCTCGCGCAGTAACCTGATTTTAACTAAATCAAATTATGGGAGGATAAAATTAAAATGTTTATTATAACAGTTAGAAGGAAATTTGGAGTAATTTTTCTTTCTTTCCTTGTTATAGACTTATCGTCATCGGATATGTCTACGCTGCGATGTTTGTGAGCATCTGGAAAACACGCCACGCTACGCCATTATCAGTTAGAGATTCGGAGTTTGCACTTAGATTTTTCTTCATAGTTTTGACGGATGTGGTTTGTTGGTCTCCGATAATTGTTTTAAAAGTCCTAGCCCTTGCTGAATATCCTGTATCTCGTGAGTATAATACTAATATCATAAATCTTTAGCGAATCATACTGCAATCTTTTTTTATTGTGTAACCGAGTTTCTCATTTACAGAAATAATAGTTCTATAGAAATTCCGGTACAATTGCTATTATACTTTTTAAAATATTCATGTTTTTATAAATTTTAATAAATTATCAAAATTAATTTGTGTAAAAGAAAAGTTTGAGAATTAATTTAATCGAATTTTCCAAGCGCAAGCTATGTATTTACATACACGGAGAGAAGTTTTCTTAGAAAAATTATCAAACTTTGTAAGTAATGGAGGGACAAACTTTGTAATTTCTTTTGTTATTTCTTTAACATTTTTTTATTATTTTTGTAGTCTACAATCATAATCGAGATACTAAAATCTAATAAATAATGGTCATAAATTTTATTAAATAGTAAAATTTGGCTTTTATACTAACTACAAACAAGTGTGAATAATATTTATTAGAAGACTTAGTAAATTTTATTAAACATGTATCAATTCGTACTGAAGTCGGTAAAAGATTTTGCTGAAAAGTATGGTAGTTTTTCTTAACGGTGTGTGAACAAAGAATTTTACTAGACTGTGTACTAAAATTTTCTATTTCTTTAGAGAGTACATAAACGCGGTGGCCCGAAACAACCTTCAAATGCGGGCATAATTTACGTTATCTTGGCCAAATTTATCAATCGCGTTCTTTTTCAACTATAAATATTGTAGTAAATGTTTGTAATATCGTTTACTATCAATTTATATCAGTAATATGCAGTAAAAATTCACAACAAAACGTTATTGTAAGGTCATGGTGACGCAGCGATAAATGCACGGCTTCGTATGCAGAATGACATGTTTTTGAATCCACATCGAATTAAAGTTTTTTTCTAAAATATTATTTAATCGTCCACTTTAGGCAAAAGGAAAATATACGCTACTCAGGAGGAAAATTGACCAACCCAGACCTCGTGTTTGCCACTCTTGCCTTAAGCTCGGGTGTCAATTTACACGAGTTCTAGACTGTCCAAGTTTTTTCCTTCCTAGTGGCGTAATCTATTATAAATTGGACAATCAAATAAAGACTAAAAAAAATCATAAATTAATTAATTACAAGAGATTGAAAAAGAGATTCGATTTTCGCATTGCTACACTTCCGTAATAAAAATTACTATATTTTCTTGGATTCTTTCCTAAACTGCAAGTCTGACTCCAAATTAATAAATAATATCGTACTTTTTCCAGAACCTTTTTAGAATCTTTCTCAGACAATTTCTCTCCGTGTACGTGTACAAAAACTTTTAACATTCCCGCACTAGTGCGGAAAAGTTCGCTTTCCACACGGGAATGCAAAAGTTATCGGTTACCGTAAAAGTGGAAATGTATACATTTTGTGCTCGTAAAATATTCAGGAAATAATATACTATTTTATTATTATTATTTCAATTTATTATTTTATATCAAATATTTTAAGAACAAAACTTTGCTATTAATAATGATGTAAAAAAATAATTTTTCAAGATAAATAAATTCAAACTGAACTTACTTTAATAACTTACAATTTGTTATGAATTGGCAGCAGTTTTAATGTACAATTTTAACTGTTTAGCGGATTTACATTCTTGGGTAGTTGTATTTATCCTTCCAATAAACAGTGCTGTAAATCCATTATTGTATACATTTACAACACCGAAATTTCGAGAACGGCTCAACGAAGGATGGTTTAGTAAGGGACGGAATATTATTTCGAGGAAACAATCAAGGAGTGGTATGTAAAATTATTTAATTAAAAACATTTTAAAATGATTATGACAGTAAATGAGCGATTCTCAAAAATGCATTAATTGAACTTAAAAATTATTAAAAATTTTGCTCAAATAAATTTTTTTAGTCACTATGAAAACTTTTTTGACTGTATTTATAAATAAGCATGAAACTAAAAATACTTTATAAAAGTTGTATATGGGAGCATACACTAAATGTCAATCAGTGGGTTACGCCCGGTACATGTAACTCGCTCACAAGAAATGTTATATGTATGTTAAACTTGAAGAAATGGAAATAAACTATAAACAGAATTAAAAAGCAAGGGAATAGGGTAAAACGGCTTACTCGATATATCTAATCCAACACTAAAAAAATCTCTAAGTAAATCTCAGTAGACCTCAAAAAGTGGACTATATAAGTATAAAATCATTTCCTCCAACGTGTTTTGGGAAAGATTAGCGTCGTATGTATTAGCGTTTCCATGTTATCACATCAAGCTATAGATAGTCTTGTTCAGTTTCTCGTACATAGGACGTTATAGTCCTGCAACATTTTTAAAGATCATTTTCAAAGATTTCACTCTGCCATAATTTTTTCAAAGTTATGACTAAATGAAAAATTCTACAATTGAAGGTTTTGGAAAGGGAAATGGAATACTTTCTCCGTTTTGTACTCTTCTCCTTTTAACTATAGTTTAGCGATGAATTTATGGTCGTCTAAGAGAATATTTTTGTTAGGTGTTATTCGAATCCGCCAGGTGAATATAGAGCAAAGTAGGTCCTTTTTACATTCCAGCTCTAATGACGGAATCTTCCGTGGTAAAGTTATCATGGGTGCAGTTATATCCAATCTTTTATTCACCTGGAACCAAGAGAAATAGCTCATTATTTAGTTCTTTCAAGGAAAGGAAGCGTAAGAGCCCCAATCTTTCTCTCAACAGAAGTGAATTTCCTATTCTCCGTTTAGTTTGATTTCCAAGATAGGGTCTAACTATGTTTATGCTTAATAGTTTCCGAGAAAAAAACGTAAATATTTGAAAAATGGTAATTTTTCAATCTGTCGGATCTACAGGCATCCTCTTATCTACTGAATGTTCAATTATATATAGAAGAAATAAAAGTGAGGTACTGCGCACGTATTTCTGCATCGATGACGGGGGGAATTCAAACTCTCTGTCGATCAGGGCTAGGCTTTTTTGGCTTGAAATTCTAATTTAATACATACTTTATTTAATACATTTTATTTAATGTTTTATATTATTTATAATTATTTAGCAGCATTTTATCGCCAGTTATTGCATTCTCCCTCATGCATGCTTGCATACATTAATAAGTCTCGATGGAGGTGAAAAACCTTATTGTCGAGTTCAACACAAATTTTGATGAGAACCTTTAAAAATAACACATCATGTTATCATATATAATCTATATGGATTTTTCCAATGATGTGCAAAGAAATTTGAATCCATTTGATTCCAAAATGAAAATACTATTTTGTGTCAAAAAACGAAAAAATTACATTTTCGACTAATTTAAACCAAAAAATGAGCCATAACTCCAAAACTGAGCATTTTTGGATCTGGTATCCTTGAAAAATCGATTCAGCGTACTCTAAACCATGAAATATGACTATGTTTTCCAAAAAACCTAAGAAAGTATTCTCAACTTCCTCTTAAAACGTAATAGCTCAAAAGCTGTCCTTTTTTGGTCCTAGTAACTTCTAAAAATTGAAGAGACATTGAGAATTATGTTCACCCACTCCGCCCCCTTGACGCTCGGACTAATTGGTCAAGAATATAACATTGGTTTCCTCTTTTAAGTATTTTAAGGAAACCCATACATCACATTGTCTATTTTTCTCAAATTTGAAAATAAATAATCAATTTCAAGAATATGAATATACCAATTGCTATTAATTGTTAAAATACACTTAAATAGTACATTATGCACCTAGGGAAAAAAATTTTGGACAATCCAAAACTTCGGAAATTGACATCCAAACTGAAGGTGAGGGTGACAAACACGAAGTCTCCGCTAGCCAATTTTTTCCCGTGGGGAATATACTATTTTTCCTACACCCAGCACCTGGACGAGAAATATCTAGTTTAAGTGTTGGTATGAGAAAAAAATATTTTATTTCCTAAAATACAAATTTAGTCCAAGGACTCATGAAAATCCTACTTACTCACTTCAGAGAGAAGTCCTACTTCTCTCTGTAAAAGATTTAAAAGCCAAAACTTAATCGAATGTGCTTTACAGGGCTTATTTTGTTCCTAAAAGAGTCGACTATGGTCCGAGATTTTAGATTTTTAGAAATTTTTTGTTTTATTTTTAACTATTTTTTTTGTGAAAATTTTAATCAACATTTTGATTTGGAAAATGGATTTTTACTATAGAAAAACTTCTTTTCTTTTAGGAACAAACGAGGATTGCAAAGTTAAAATCGATTAAAGTTTAGTTCTGGACCCTGCACAGAGTGAAAAAAAAGAGTGGATAAGTAGAACTGTCATGACTCCATAGACTGAATTTGTATTTTAAGGGGTGAAAACGTCTTTTTCAAGTGGCTTGTAACATATAATAGTAATTGGAATATTCGTATTCTTAAAATTAATAACTTTTAGTTTTTATTTTGGATTTTCTTAGATTTAAGAATGAAGAAAATTAAGAATATGGGCTCCCTTAGGAATTAATTAGCACTCTAAGGGACTTATTTGATAGAAAAACGGCATAAATTTCTGACTACGTCTGCCGGGCGAGTTTCCATGGTGAAAGTGGTCTAAGGTTTCTGGAAATTTATCTTCTGTAGATTTCAAGTGTGTCCGTTTACGTTTTTTTCAATATGGCAACTTGAATGAAAGAAAAAAAAACAAGTATTTAAGAAATACTAGTTAACTTTAATCATAAAAATTAATTAGGCGAAGATATTTGTACTGTTTGGAATTAATAGGGGTACATGATAATTTTCATATAATTTTGTTACAGGATCTGAACTATCCAATTCATACAATAGTAAAAATGTTGTACTATCGACATCTATAAAAATACCAAATGAAGAAAAGAAATCGCAGATATTGAACGAGACCTTGCTTATCATGGCAAACAATAAATGAAGTCTGGAACAACAGGAACATGTTTTATCTAAAATACATAAGTAATAGCTTTCTATAATGTGTCATTACAGTATTAGTTTAATTGTTAATATAACATGAGAATTTCACAGAGCAAAAACGCAAACAAATTGTAAGATATAATAATCAATATTATAAATAAATTAAAATAGTATTAGAATAGGTATATAATACATGTATGGCATTAATAAATAATATAAGTTCGCTTATCAAAGTTCTTATTATATGTATAAATGTACAATATATTAATGTATTATTTTTCAAATATAATGCTATAAGCAAATTTTGTAATTACTTGGAATCTGTTCATTTTCTTAAATCTTTTAAATTGTGTCAGGAAGAGAAGGATTAGATTAGGAGAAAAGCAGGTATGATGGCGAATTCGTATTTAAAATATATTGGAAGGGATTTGGAAAGGATTTGGAAAGGATTCGGCCGAAACTTCACAGATACATTTTTTGGCTTTATATGCTAAAAATATTGATTATTATGAGTACGGTAGACTAGCCACAGACATGCTTATAATTATTTTGCATTTTTTTTATAGTGTATAAATATATTATAATAAAAGCTTTATTTAAATTGTAGAAGATCAAAACTTAAATAAAACATCATGTATTCTTATAAATTAACTTGAATTCATAGTTAATTTATAATAAAGTTTGGTTATCAAAAAAATCTTATAGTAATAAACATTTACTAATTTAAAAATTAAATTAGCACTGTAGGAACTACTGATTATATAATTTTTTTAAAATGTAGATGGACACATAAAATACACTAACAAACCAAAAATAATATCTTAAACTCACAAGGAGGGTCCACAGTCATACCCTGTGGATCGCGGATTTGTCTGAAACTTTACAGAGATATTCTTTGGCGAAAAATATGATATCTGCGTCTCTATATTAGTTCCAATGAGCCTTAGAATTCGAGTTAAAACTCATTTAATCAAAATATATGAAAAATCATGATTGAATTTAAACTTTTATGGCAAGGCCATTAAAAATTGTAGAAAATGCTACAAAAAGGAAATTAAAAATATAGATAACAAGCTTTCATTTGCATTTCAGAACAAGTTATTAGGACTTTTCAATGAACAAAAATTAAGTTAACTTTTGACGAATTTTACAACTGAAAAAGGCTGTATATATATACCCTATAATTTTTTTTCCTGGAAAAAAGATAATATTTTCATTTAATTAATTCAATTAATTAATTAAGGCTGAGACATGTATCTTATATTTTAGGATTAATTGGGAGTGTACGATTCAATTATTATGTGGATATTTATGAAAAGAAATTGTATTACGATATAACTAAAGTAAATCGATAACTATTGTCGAAAAAAATAATCTAAGTTCAATATCGGCAAACAATATGGGGGCAAAGAAATCACGTTATGTTAACCAGTTATTATCTATCAAATCAATCATTGCGAAGTCAGTATAAGTGACCAAGGATTAATAAGCTTTTACTAAGAGGCAATAATCAAACTGTAATGCCTTGTGTAGTCAGTACTGACAACTTTTTACATGGTTGGTGATCCGGAGGAAGTAGACTCACCTTGTTAATTGACAATTTTTCTACAGATATTATTTATGATATATTAAATTAAACACTTTTTATGATATTTAATAATTAGTATAACAATGATTCCTATAATCAGGTAAAAAATAATTTTTTTTACTTTTTAATATTACACGATTCTACATACAAAAGCGATAAAAACATAGATTACAGAAGATTGAAATTACTTGCAAATGCAGTTGAGAAAACGTTACAAGCAGGAACAACGTTACAATATTAGTACTTTAAATATGTACATTCTTCTCAAAGCTTGCACCGTAAGAATAGCTATTAAAAGATAATATACCTTCATGCAGATCACAGTTATCAGTCACAGATGCAAATTAAAATGTCAGTCTGCATGTCGAAACGGAGCGATGCATCATCTGTATCTCGCAATGGCACCCGAACAAAATCGCGGGAATAAGTTTTACGCGAGCCAAAAAATGAAACACACAATAAGCTCGCAATACACGTTATTCCTTTGCATCTCGTTATTCGCAGTGTCCAAACTAGTTCCTACCATCACGATATGCTATAGTGAGTCGAGCTTCAAAGTGTTCAAGCTTATTAAAACCAACGTGAGCTTATGCAAAACTGGAATGACGAGAACCGAAAAACTAAGTAATCCTATTGTTTTTCGTTGTGTGTATATATAACAAATACAGCACGATCTTATCTTAATTATTGAAAATTATAAGCTTGATAAATAATTTTTTAAATAGAATAAGATAACTTAACTCTCAATTCAGTCACATTTAAAGTCATTTAGCTGTTTTTAAGAAAACACGTAATTTGGGGAAAAAATCGTTTTTCGTTTTGATACAATCACTTCGGTAAAAATAGTTTTAACGTTTTCAAAATTTGGACTAAGCTTCATTTTAACTAATTCTTGGATAAGTTTTTGAATGGATAAAATCGGGTTATCCGTTCAAGAGATACTTACGTTTCGATGATGTTATTACAATTTTTCAAGCTGGGATAAAACGATTCCTTGTCAATAAAATTACTTGGAAGAATTCAAGTGCCAATTAGGATCTAAGATCTATTGGGTTGACATCTGGTGGCAAAAAATAAATCATTTTAAACCACACATTTTCATAATCGATTGGCTGATACGGTTACACGTGATCAAACATGGCGTATTTAAGCAATAACTCCGTCCCCATGTTAGATCCCAATGAACCTGCTGTGGTTTTTATAGGATGTAGAGATGTTAGATCATATTACTTAATTCAAAATAAACTAATATACCTCCCTCACTAGCGCTCGCTCGGTTGATATATCGGTCATTTTTAGATTACTCAAAACTCGGTCGGTAAAGTAGGGATGTAATGTCTCGTTAACGGTCATTATGCAAAAAAAAAACGAAAACTTGGTCGGTAAAGTAAGGCCCCAGTGTCTCATTATCAGTAATTTTTCGGTAACCCAACCCAGAACTCGGTCGGTAAGGTAGGAATCTGGCATCCCATAATTGGCCATTTTGTGAAAACTCAATGTCGTTCCGTAAAAGGTAGGAATCTAATTAAAGTTACTTAATTGAAGGACTGACGGTCGGACGGAAAACCTGAATTTATTATTTTAATGTATAAGAGATTAGTGCATTAAAATATAGAAAATTTCTCCCTGTATTGAGATTCGTTATACTTATTAATGATGTCTTACTATATTCGGTATGTATATCCTTATATACATATATACATGATGCATAAAAACCGTTTTCATTCAGCTAAATGTTTTCTTAAAATAGTCTCTTTTCGTATTTAATTTCGAAAAAAATCGTATTTAAATACACACCAGTTTTGGCGATTTTAAATCGTACATAACAATACTATCTGTACATATAACAATTTTTATAAACTGCTTCTCCTCAAAACATAAGTAACGGTGTTACGGAGATTAAAGAAAAAACAAGCGCACGTGACGTTATTGTAAATAATTTAAATTCTGTAAGAAATCAATATAGTAACAACATTAGCAGGCAATAAAGCGTATGCAAATCGGGGCTTTATAGAAGAGCGCGCGGTGCAAATCACTGCTATATTCGCGCGAGGCTCATCCTGACATTAATCTCTCTCTGCATGCGAAGATTCCGTCACGCGGGTAATTTAATCACTTGTCCGTGCTCGATAAGAAGACTCAGCTATAAGGGCAATATCGCGAAGGCGGTCGAGCGATTAGCTTGAAACTTTTATTGCTACCGGTCGATCTGCCGCACTCGATCTTGAAATATATTTGTAGCCTTATGAGAGATAGACGCGGAGTACATGTCTATTATCTGCCGGTCTCTAGCTCCTTACGTCCTTTTTGTTGTCTCACTTTTCTTCCGTTACTTTATGCACGATACGATAGAGGGGGTAAGTTATTGTATTGGCTATATATGGAATATTGATAATAGTGATAACGAATGGAGAAGAGGTGTGTATGAGCGTACATGACTATAAGGATAAGCGATCCCTTAGCGCGTTTAGACTTGGTTTAGAACTGTTTATATTTTTTCGTTTCGTTTTTCGAGGCGGTGCTCCATCAAGCTTTCTTCATGTTTCTACTAACGAATGTTTATCAAGTGTGAATAATATTCCATGAATCTGATCGCTTACTACGATTTTTTACAGTGCAGTTGAAGATCTAAGGAAGATCTTTTTATCTGACCATAGGTAAGGTTAGTGTAGAATTTTACCTATAAATATTTTCAATAATCGTTTTGTACACTCCGCACAGTACACTTTTTTATACTTCATATCTATTTTCAATGTTGTGGAGTTCACAAAAACAACCTATAAAATAAAACAGCTGTATAAAATAAAATGAGACAATGTACTAAGTAAAATAAAAAAAAATATATAAGTATATAGAGGTCATTCTAGTTTTAATTTAAGCTCTTTTAATAAAATCAGTCACAGAGAATTAATCCTAATTTATGTAATCACGCTTTGAGTCGTAAACAAACGTGTCAAGCCCGCTAAGTAGAGCTGACATTATCCAGCGAAGACGCGAGATCCAACAAAAAAAAAACGAAATTCCATCGTTAGAGGCGTAAATTGATTACATACACATATTACACCGACTAAGCAGAACCGCAAATGCTAATCGGTCATGTGTTTCCATCTAACGGCGCGAAAATAAATCGCATGCATTGGCCGACAACAACGAGAAAGACCGAAAATCCGCGCGCGCTTGGCTCGACCGTGTCTTCGGATGAGCCATAGAGCAGCAGGCGCAACAATGAACTTAATTTCAACCCTTAGAAAAAGATTTATTCTTGTTTAAGATATTTATGGACAACTAATGTTAGTTTTTTAACTATTATTAAATCATAAGTATAAATAAATTCTCCTCTCACTGTACGTATATTTCTTTATCTTTTATTAAACTAACAGGCTTTGGTTCTATATAGATGAACATGGAAATGTAGACTACTTCAAATTTTTGTTGAGATAATTCTTGACTGTAGGTGTTGGAGTAACTAGTCGAAAAGATCAAGAAAAGAAAATTTTTATTCTAACCCTGTTTTACAGAGAGCTACCTTTTTGAGGATAGGTTAACTTAATATTCATGTAATAAGTATTACCCGATGCCTTGATTAGTAACTTTCTAAAAGGGATTTTATTTATCTGCTTTAGAGAAATATTTATCGTTCCTATTGATAAACTTAGAGGAAAATGGTCATTAATAACACAAAAAAAAGACTATTTAAATGAGGAATATCCTAAAGATTATCTTCTCCTTTTTCAGAATTTTGTAGCGCAAAAACGCACATCGATATTCATACAATGCGACCTTTCGAAGGCCGAGTCAAGAAAACAAATCGTTTTAAACCATTATTCAATGCGCGGAAGGAGATTTCTAAAGATTATGAGGGTATGAACAGTTGAGTGGATAAGATCTAACTGGTTATACACTACTAGTGAAAACGTAATACATTCCACATACTTGCGGAGTTATGGCGCGTGCAAACCATAATGAAATTCTTTCATCGCAGGTACACTTATGTTCTGTTATTCTGTGTAACACTGATGTTGGAAGATTTTATTTGGGAGAATACACTTCGAAGTATTTCTTAGATTTACTCTCTAAAGTTGAATCAGTTAAATTTTGCTGATTATAAGTCAATATTGACTTAATGGTGTTGTCAAATGTCGTGCTCTGAAAATCAATAACTACGATATGTATTGGCCTTGCAATAAAGGTTTTAAAACAACCATGATTTCTCATATATTTTGATACAATGGGCATTAACTCGCGGTCCCAGGGCCCATTTGACTAAAATACGAGACACGTATCCGATATTTTCGATCAAAGAATGTTTCTGTAAAATTCCATCAAAATCGGTTTCCCAGAATCCTTGGGCTCCCCTTGTAAGTCACATGATAAGTCATCCAGTATCATTCATTTATTCATATCATCAATAATTCAACTTTTAATTTTGTAATGCTATGTTCAGCTAAGAAAGACAAAATTATTTTTAATTGTATATTTTTGCATCTTTCATACATCTACTTAATGAGTTAATTATTGGTGTTTTCATTCCTTACGTCTCTTTGCACTTTTTTATAGATTATAGAGAAAGTTACAATTTTTTAAATTAAATATTTGTATGTTTGTATTCTAAACATAGGAAATTTTATACATTTGCCTTTTCATTATAAATACTGCACCGGCTGTCTCCTTTTATTTCAATTAAATGGGATCTTGATAACTTAAAGAAATCGTAAAATTAAAACTTCTATTTGTGATAACCATTTTGAAACAGTGCTTACGTAGAAAAGGCTGAGCACAGATCTTATGGAAAACTGGGTATCGGTTGCTTTGATGAATGTAGTAATATAGTTAATGATTATATCCTGATAAAAAATCTCCATGGGTACAAAATTTTGCACAGTATTATACATATATGTATGAAATCATCGAAATTCTAATGATACTTTGCGTAATATCCATTTTTAAGCATTGCCCTCATTGAAAGTTGAAATTCAAGGGTTAAATTACGAATATTACATAAATATACCGTTTAATCTAAAATTAGACGGTTGTTCCTCGATATCTCGGAAACTAAGCATTTCAGACTTTGCGCCCATAGAGATTTTTATGACCAGTGTCCGTTTTTCCACAAAATAAATAAAATAATAAGGAAAATAGTAAAGAAAATAAAAAGAGCGAGGCTTCTTGTAATCCATTAAAGAGCCTCCCACTGCATCGAAACCAGTAAGACCGATCAATCACTTCCTGAAGCGATCGCAAGGAAGGACTACATCGTATATATACGCAAAGGCTGCAAAGCAACAAAAGACCGCGAGAGACAGGAGAAGAAGGGACAGGATATATGCACGTTCACGGCCAGCGACCAGCGAGAGAGAGAGAGAGAGAGAGAGAGAGAGAACAAGCGACGACATTCTATATCCCGCAGCACGCGCTCGCGCTCCGTATACACACGCGTATATATTTCATTCTCTCGCGGCGCGACATTAGCCTCGTTATAAAAGCCGAGGCCATCGACGCACGCCTGCGCCTCGGATAAAACAAACGGTACGCACAATGGCAACTGCACGCGGGGAGAGACGCTGATCGCGACCGATCGACCGTGCAGCCTGGCCGCAGTCTGGCCGATCGCGAGCCTGGACGGCATCGCCGATATGTAGAACCCGAGAGCCCGAGAGCCCGAGAGCCCGAGACTGCGTTGGCGATTTATACGCACGCCTACCTTCGGAGATTCGCGCGAAAAACCCGAGCTTATGATAGAGATCGAGGAGTTCCCTATATAGACCTGGACTATGGGGATGCCCGACTACTTACATTCCTGCTATTATTGGAACGTTGAAACATTTAATGGGCTGCATGCGACTTTTGGGATATTCGCTTTGCAGCGCGAGCCGAGAAATCATCGACGAGCTTAGCTTCGTTATTGCGAAAGCCCTCGGTATTCGCATAAAATAAACGGATCTTTAGATTCGAGACGTCAATTTTCGGATCACCCGAAAATGTCAAATGCTTCTATTGTAAAAGGCGAGTAGCGAAAAATCAAGTGTACGACGCACAAGATTTAAGGAGATCAGCGCGATTGAAAATGCCTGTACAGCGTACGTTACACTATTAGTCATGGACTTTGTAAACAAATGTTTGTATATCTTTTGCATAAGATTATTAAAATGGGAAGGATGCAGTACATGAAATTGTGCGACACTAGCACTGACGCGAGCAGCTAGTGTTAATGCCTGTATCGTCGAATAAACAGTAGATCCGCAGCCTCGGTAATAAGCGGTCCCCCTTTTGTTTCTTTCCCGAATTCCCCCCCACCTCCGCGATACATCATCATTGATGTATACTAAATTTTAAACCCTTTTTAAACAGAACAGCTGCACACATGTGCTTTATAATATTCTATTTAGATTTCAATGCGGATACCAGTGTAATCATGTCGTACCGTTTTAAAGACTATATCTTCCATCTATTTAGCCCGATGTAATTAATTGAATTGTCAGAAATAATAGAGCTCAAGTGACCTATTTACGATTAACATTCCTTTTACGCGTGCCAATAATACCCTTTCAAATCCTATATCCCATTATGCGATAGACGGAGAACATAATCATTAAGCATAAACAGTGTCAGGTTTAATTAGCTAACGACAATAAACACACACACACACACACACACACATATATACTTAGAAGTTCGTAAAGACAAACCTCTAATTCAACTTAGCAAACTATCCAAAATCCTCGCTTACTCGTAAATCTGTAAAATTATATACGTATATATGTTGTCAGGATTTTTCAATCAATCATCAGTGTAGCGCGTCATTCGGTTCCGAGAAAATGACGCGCAATAAGACTAGTCGTCGAATAAATATATTCCAATGAGGATAATAAAGACCGAAATTATCGCGTTCATCGGTTATACGCGAGAGAAAAGAAAAGCCGCGACGACGAAAGAGCATCCCGCTTATGCAGTCCGCGTAACGTCCGTTCAAGGCCTAGATCACAGTCGCGTCCACTTCGGTACGCATATATATTCTTGTATACGTATCCTTCACCCACAAGATCGCGCGCGCGCTGCACCCTCGCCTGTACGAGTGCACACGGACATACAGCCGCGCATATACACGTGCATCGCATGCTATCGCATATCTGGCCGCGCTCGTTACAAGTGCAAACGACCGCGCTCTCGCTCGACTAGGCCTCTCGCGGATCCCTGGAATGCGAGGGCGGGGTTTTCTCTTCTCTCTCTCTCTCTCTCTCTCTCTCTCTCTCGCTCTCTCTCTCTCTCTCCAGCGAACGCTCCTTATCGCGGTAGGTCGTACAGAAGAGAAGAGTGTGTATAGGAGAAGAGCGCGTCCTGATAACGCAGCAGGAGAGGGACATGGTGTAGCTCGTCGTATATACATATACATCGATGTACACAACGCGACGAAGGCCACGAAGCGAATTTCGAATTGCGACACACGCGTCCCTCGTAAAGCGTTCACTCGTAACCGAGTGCGTGGACGGCGAGTGTGTGTATTTATATGAGAGGTCATTGACCTTTATTATTCTAACTCCGGAAAGAGCCGAGTATGCGATGTCGTTTTAGTTTTGATGTCTTATTACGCTGACTTTCATTTTTTGCATATTGCATTACATCGATATTAAATTAAATAAAATAGAAAATTTTACGCCGCTGCATTTCTTGAAATTCAAAATCAATGCCCATTCCCAGTGACTAGATTTTGACTAGTTTTTAATACGGAATTAAGGAAGATCGGAGCATATAGTTTTTTTTACACTACTAAGCTAGATTTAAAAAAAAACAATCGAATCTTTCCATTTAGAATCTGAAAATTAAGTGGAAGTAGATTAACTTGAATATTAAAGCGAATGATGGCTCTCAGTCTGCTGCTAATGATTTCCTGTGGTTTCTTTCCTTTTCCAAAACATGAGTCGTGTTACTTTAAGCAGTTTGTAATTAGCATTCGTTAAGTTTTACGTTGATCATTCACAATAAAAATAAGTAAATAAATTTAATTGATTACATTCACCTTATCTAAATAATTATTTCAATAGATAGATCCACTTTTCCCGATGACGCGATTATTAGTGAGGTATTAGTAGTTTATCTTTAATTAATTTTAGAGTTCACAAATTGTTATGATGCCAAAATTTTATATCGCTATACGAGTATTTTTAAAAGAAGGGAATAATCATTGAGATAAGATCACACTGCTACAGTCAAATGAAAACTTAAATTAATTCAGCCCGCAAATGGACAGGTAATTAAAATGTTTGTTTTTGCACATAAACTTACCCTTTAATACAACTTATCAGGGGTCCTGATCATAAATATTTATAAAATTTATGTTGGATGAGAAAATCTCGTGCTACTATATATAAAATACAATTAAAATTCTGTAATCCCTTCTACAAATATAACTAAAGAAAGTTGTCGTTACTAAATGTTGTCTGGAGAATAATTATTAGATGGTAATTCCTAATAAGAAGACAGCTTAGTAAGAAAACCGAATTCCTAATTTTATAAAGCATAAAACTGTAATCTCTTGTTTTTATTACCGCAGGGAGAATTGGATAAAAGAAAAATCAGACTATCTCTTGTTTGCATACAAGTGAAAACGTGCAAGGTCAGTAGTTTTCTCCACTATAAAATTGCACTTTTCACTTTTTTGCATGATTTATTGAAGAAATCAAAGCTGCTGCAGAGCGTTTAAGTGTCTAAATGATTCGTTTCAGATTTCAAATTGTACTAAAGATAAATCTTTTTAGAAAGAAAATGTATTAAACATGTATACACAGAATATGGTATAAGTGAATGGGCCATAAATTAAAGAGTATAAAGAAGGGAAAGAATTTATCGCAAGATTAAGTCTAAAGTGTTTTCGAAATAGGATTATCTTTGGTTTTAAAAACCGTTGCGATAAAGCCACAATATATTCATAAAAATCATGAAAAATCAGACTGTTTTCCGGTTTTTTTTTTATCATTCCCTTATGACTATTTATCTCTGTATAAGGAAATCTATTAGCTCGCATTTTTAAAAGATATTTTTAATTCACATCAAATATGGGAAATTTGCTAAATTAAGACTTTGCTTTGCATCGAAGTTTGAGCCTGAAGCAAAGAAAAAAATCGTTCGAGCCGAGATCCGAGCGGCAAAAGAATCTCAACAAGAAAGCTAATACAGCATGCGAGGCAACTTGACACCGCTCTCGTACATTGACGCACGCAAAATAAATAAAAAGCAAGAAAGCGACAAAGGAAAAAGGATGAAAAAGAGCGTCTACAAACAAGAAAAAAACCTATAGCTGTAAGCAGCACAGAGGAAAACCGAGGCCGGTGGTCTGGAGCAGTCGTAGCATCTTAGCCTGACGCGTACCTATATCGATTATGCCAATTAACGGGATCGGACCCCCGCTAATCAGAAAATCTCCTTGAGTTGTAAACATATATGCATAAGTATATAAATATGGGGCGTTCTTTGTCAAATCCGTCTCCCCCTACGCACTTTATTTTTACGAATAAGTAGGCGCATATAAGGACTAAAGATAAAATTTTCGTTATTCTCTCTACTTTTAAATATCGTATGGTGTTTTATTATTACATCCAAATGATTGTCTAATATGTCCAAATTATTGCATATTTTTATTTAAATGTTCTACGGCTGTCGACGATGATTTTTATTTATTTTTCATTAATTATTTCTTTTTAATTTTTTAACAAAACTTTCAGAATAAGCTGAATATTTATATAAGTTTTGATCTTGTCAAATCTGTCAATCATTAATTATTTGTAACATTTAGTATTGAAAGTTACATAAGGGGTGATGAGGTGGGGGG
>UELU01100272.1:0-12858 GCA_900490025.1 Megastigmus dorsalis
TTCACCACCGTATGGTGGGTTGGAATTTCATTAAAAAAAAAATTTGAAACATGGTTTTCGATGTATTTTTTTCCGTAGAACTCGATTCTGAGGTCAAAAAAATCAAATTTTTCTTTATTTTTTTTTATCTAAGAAAAACCATGAAAAAATCGAAAAAAATGAGGTTTTTCATGGAAAACCCCCAAATATGTAGCTGGACCCTATTTTTTTATTGCAAATTCCTTACATCGTCCTCATAGTTGCCACCCTTTATCCGTATTGAGAACCATATTTAAAATTAATCTTGCACGCCACTGTCCTAAATTGAGTTAACTAGAATTTAATAATATGATACATATAATAAATTACAATATAATAAATTTGTATATTATTGTAGATTAAAAATGCAATCCAACCTGTACTCCTGAAGCATCGAACAAGTACTGTTTATACAGCAGCAAAGAATTTGTTATGAACCTGAAATTGCTAGCAATTCACTAAGAGTCCTTAAAATCATCATCTATAACTTCAGTTTTTAACTTTCAAAATGTATTAGAAGCTTTAAATTATAGTAGAAATTAATAATCATGTCGGTAAAAATCAGTTTACTTTAAACGATAAAGAAAATGAATGTTGTCAAAAAAACTATATATGAAAATAGTAATTTAACGGTCGGCGAAGTCGTGCAGATCTCTAGAAAATTTATTACAGCTCTACACGTTACTGCTAATGAGACCGAATAGAGCAGGATATTCTGCGGATGCCTGGTAGAGTAACGCGGTTCCGACCCTGATGGCTGCAGCCGGGCAAAATACCTGGCCAGATAGTGCGGTCGTTTGGAGCTCAGGACGGCATAGGCGAGTGAACCAGAAAAATAATCTCTGCGATTCTTAGTGAACGGCCAGCCTAACGTCAGGTAAAATAGCATAGCATGCACACGAAAGGGGATGTTTTCGTAAACGAATCGAATGCTAGTATTTTGGGCATGTTGAATTCGTTCGGGATCTAAATCACGATACACGACACATCTATAATCGAGTCTAGAAAAGACTAACTGCTCCACGAGTTCCTGCGACAAATGTCTTAGACATAAGCGCATGTGCTTTCCAGCTTAGCGAGGGGGAGAGAATAACGCTGAGATTAAGAACTTCGTGCTGATAAGGCAGCGCTACACCATCGATAACGATTCTGTTATCAATAGCGTGTTATCAAGATCAATGGTAGCTAAATATGCTTGACTACCTATAAGCATTACTTTTTTTTTGTAGATTTAATTTGAGCGCGTTATCACGCGCCAAGGTCGCAAGCGCCTAGGCGTTCTGATTTGCCTCCGCCATTCCCCTTCCAATGTCCCGCGAAAAGAAGTGGTGATACAAATTGAGTGTCATTAGCGAATATCATATAGCGTGAAAATTGTACCGACCTGCGGCAGGTCGTTAATAAACATTGCAAATAGCAATGGACCTAAGACCACCCCGTGGGATAAATATTTTATACTGACTTTCTTTTTTATTTTTAAATATTGTGATTGGTTCAATCTTAATTTTTAGTGTTTCAGAACATTCTGTGTAGGAATAAGATTGCGCATCTGATGTATATCTTAGATATATGCATCTAAATGGCTACAATATCTAGATGCTCCTTTGCATACTTGTAGCGTATTTTGCGTGCGTGCGTACTTGGGTACTTGCGAACTTCAAGAAGCTTTTTGAACATTAGGATAAACAGCGGAGTAATAAAAAAAATCTTATACAAGTCTAGCGATTGGGAAAAGATATCATTATTCATTCTATACCATATATTTCATTTATCACCTTCTCTCATACTTCATTCTTACTTTTTATCAATAGAAAGAAAATTTTATAAAATTAATAAAAAGATCCTTAAAATGTAAAAAAGCCTTCCAAGTAAATGTTAAAAATATTGTACATATAACTACGAAATGAGTTCATCTTTATTCCTCCTGAGGAGAATGAAGCACGATTTATGTAAATTTCTGGGTGTTGAAACTCGTACCATAAACATGTACGGTGGGTACTGCGATTTATTTTTAAACAGAATCATTAGATTTATTCAACTTTTAGAACAATGTACAAATGGAAGAACTTTCTATGATTTAACGCAAAGCGATTTTATGTTCATGAAAATTGAAATGCAACCCACGAAGGAATTTTTGAGAAATATAGACCTAGAGTAAATCTTTATTTTTATTTAATTATTTTTATTATACTATTTTATTATATATTTAGAAGCATGTGTTATTGATTTCTTTTATTCATAGGTTCCACTAAATGGATTTGCTGTGACTAAAGCCGGATCTGTAATGTTGTTAAAGGAAGATAAAAATATTGATGTATACATATAATTAGATGAAAGAAATTACAAATAATAAAAAACGAACATCCTTTTTCTCAGTGTATGAAAAATTGAAGTACGCGTTATAGCTTGGTGCCGATATTTCGTGGCATCATGCGAATGATAACAAGTAAGTTTGCATGTACAAAGAATGTCATGTACGGGCAATCAAGAACAAAAATACTATTAAAGATTCAAAAAGATACTTAAAATAATAATCTAGTAATTTAGAATGAATAACCGTATTAGTTTAACATTGCAGATGCATTTTTAAAGAAGAATACTCAACTAAAAGCCGCTAGAATGCATAATAACTTGTAAAAAAATTTCCCATGCATTATCTTAGTTAATATGCACTTGATTATAATCTGCGCATTCAAAAGTTTACGAGCAGCTCAAGCTCTCTTAGATCTCCCACACACACAAGCTATTTTCAGCATTTTCAGCGTATAACTCCAAACAATTATCATCCGGAAGTTCATCCGTACTTTTTACAATTATCAAACTAAAGGACATTATCTTCTCTAAAATTATCTGTACACACATTTCGTCTTTTTTATAAGCAAAAACAGCGTAACAATTGCATGTTTTAAATTGTAAAGTGCATTTTAACTTTACCATTTCACAGTTTAATTTTTCATTGTGTGCAAAAAGCTTTTAGATTTTCAAATACAAAAAAAAAATAAATAGCGAGTATCAGATGCAATGTCCCTTCGTAGGAATCAATTTTGCATCTCAAAAAAGAAAATGATATTGTTAAAGTTTTGTGTTCTTCAGTCTTTCTTCTTCTCGTAATTGTTTTCCGGATTTGCCGTGCCTTCGAATCACCGTCGCTCGTAATCTTTTTCATCGTAGAGAAGCTACAGTTGGAATCTGCTGAAATACACTGCGAAGATAAAACGGATTCGTTTTCTTCCTTGTTTGTAGACAAGCCACCATCGTCTCCGTTATCCACATTCGCTTTTGCACTTGCGACCTCGCACGATGAACTTCGGTCTCCTTGAAAATGTTTAGTCACTCGCGAAAAGGGTCTGCTAAGCAAATAACAGGAAATGACTATTGTCTCTTGAATCTTGAGTTGTCTTTTCCTTAAAAAAAGGCAAGATAAAACAAAAGATTTACTACTGTGCTCTTTTAATTAAATAAACAAGAACAGAACATTTTAATTTTATTTAATAAACAGCCATTTAAATCTTATGTCATTTTACAAATGATGAAAAGTTCTAAAAAATTCATGATATTTGACATTTACTATAATAATATTTTTTTTATGTTTTATAATGTTCAAAATAATAAATTTTTTACTATGCAACAACTGATAAGCATGTATACGATGGAAGCGACATAATATCTATGTAGACATACGATAAACACATCGCGCATTTCCATCAGTAAAGTGAAAAAACGTGTGGAAAATACAGTTTTGGCATAAAACGAGTTCGCTCTTGAAGTGTAAAGCTCTTGCAAAAGCTCTGCAGTAAAACGAACAGCACCAAGGGTTCCTAAGAAAAAATTCGGAGTAACAGTACCAGCATTTTAAAACTTTAAAGCCTATAGAGAAGGGCAAAAGCGCTTAAAGAAAAAAAAAGATGCACTCGCCTGGTTGTTAAACAAAACGCAGTAATCGGTCGTTCGGCGTATTCCTGTTACTCTTCGAGGGTGAAATTGTTTTGGAATCAATCTCGTAAAATCTCGTTTTACTCACCCATCGGGAACAATGCGGAAGTGGAGAATTCAGGCAGTGAGATTCACTGCTGCGCGAGTCCCGCGAGTATCATACGAGTGTGCGCGGATCGCCACTTTCTTCACCGTTCTGATAAGGCACGCTTGGAAAACTGTAGTATAAAGAAGAAATGGAGAAAAGGATGAGATAAAATATAGAAACAGAGAAAAGGGAAGAGAATGAAAAAGAGAGAGAAAGAGAGTGAGGGAGAAGAGAAAGAGAGAGTGAGAGAGGTAATAAGCACTGTATTAATTCTTGATTTCTACTTATAATCAGAGAAAATGATTGTCTGAGAACACCTTCCAAATTTTCTCTTTCGAAGTGAACGAATTTTTTTTGAACAGCCATTTTTAAAAGTGTCATTGAAATATTCACTTAAATCTCTTAACTTTGACACCATCCGTGTTTTCCAATTTTTTTCATTTTCAAAGTAAATAATAAAAAAGGTATAAACTGTAAAGCAGTTAAAGTTAAATACGAAATTTCAAAGAAAGAAATGTGTGTTGAAAACATATGGAAAACGTGATGGCAGACTATCGATCTTCAAAATGCATAAAGATATCTAATAAATTTTCAATACAGTATCCAAGACATTATTGTAATATTCATAATTTAGATATAGTTTAAAATGATTTCTCCTGAGCCTCGCTACTGAAAGTCCATCCTTGCATAATTTTCTAATACAATATAATAAATAATAATTTGCAATACCCAGAAAAAATTATGTGTTAGGATGTATGAAATAACAATTGATTTTGATCTTGATAAAAATATTTGGTTAACGATTCCGATAAAAAATGTCCCATACAATAGAATCTTAAACTCCGTTTATCGAAGTTCGACTCCGTGCAAAAGTTATACATGAAAATATGAAGCAATCAATTTACAAGATTTTCAAAGAACAGCAAATTCAGAGGAATGTTATTGTTTATGTAATAAAATTCTACAAATATTCGAAAAAAATTCATTTCAAATTTTATTTTTTATATGTTTTACTATTTTCTTAGAGACTATAATGTAGTATACATATATAAATTACGATGTTCTGAATCTATCAATAATACAATAAAATATTTCTGTGAAAATTACCAGAAGTTACCGCGAATTTATTTGGCAGAGGCTATAAAATATGACTTCGAGTCTACGCTTTGACACATGCTTTTTTAACGACCTTTTTATTCAAATTATGATTTAAAAATTTAAACATTAACATATAAGTAAAAATGATATTCATCTAAAGTCCGCATAAAATTCGCCTCATTTTTAAAATAACTTTTTTTACATACGAATTATATTAATTTGGTAAATTTTCAGGATTCTCATACGAGATCTCAATTTCCGATCCGTACTGATAAAAACAAAAAAAAAAAACAAATGTAACTGCAAGCAATAATTTTTAATAAACTGATTATTGATTCTATAGTTCCTTTATTATGTTAAAACAGATGATAAGGCTAGATTGATCTTCATGGAACGCAATATAGAGGCAAAATAAAAATCTTTATTATTGCAACGTTTCGAGGGTGTGCAACATATACTCTCCTCTTCAGGCTTAAAAGACTTATGATCCAAACATCGTTTTATTATTAAAAGAAACATTGTTCGCCGTGAGAATCTTACCCCTAGACATGAAAAGCTACGGGGCACACTACTTAGACCCCATCCTTGGTGACCTTATACACGTAAACATCAAGTACGTCCGATTACCACACCTAGACACGAAAAGCTACGAAGCGCACTACTTAGACTCCATCATCGGTGACCCTATACACCTAGACATCGAGTACGTCTGAATTGCACACCGAGATCATTATCGTCGTCCCCATGCACCTAGACATATAGACTATAATAATATAAATTTAATGTACACATTTTGCCTACAATTGGAATTATACATTAAGTAATTAAATTATTTTCGGCATCTCCCAATACTTATACATATAATACATATGTTATTCTCTTTGCTCTATAATATTAAAACATTCGTAAATAAATTTAAATCACAGATATATACTATACTTACAGGTCAAGAAATACCAGCTTGTACATGCATATCTTGCACATATGCTTTATACCTATATATAACGTCGGAAAAAATTTCGTATGTTATTGGTATATCTATATGCCGAACAAAATTCGCAGGAAGTACATCATCGTGGACCAGGAAGAGAATGATCCGGAAAACTGAAATGTCTCACGTAATGACAAATTTGAACGAAATTTTCAAATAAGCTTTATTCTCGAGTGCTTTCATCTTTTTTAATGAAGATTTTTTTTAAACAAAAGACAAAATTCATATCTTTGTTTTGAATGCGAGAAATTGTTGCTTTTTTACGTTTTTAACCCTAAGGAAATTTTTTTGGAGGTTAAAAAGCACCATTTCAAAGTATATAGGTTCGCGGGGTCCGCCTTAGGTTTCGTCTGCATGTGACTCATACTTGCCAATCGCACGCCTTGATGCGTATTTTCTTTCTCGTATTATCCTTTATTTCACTACTGATAACGAGCGACAGTATACAAGTGTAGACTCTCTTTGTTAGTAAAAAATATGTTAAAGTATTTACAAGGCAAGCAGCAGCGTACTGCTGGCAATAGGTTATACGTAAGCTAATTTTGTAATTTTAATCAATTATAAAAATGTATTCGTTTAATCAAAAATAGTCACACACTTAATAAGTTATAAGGTTCATAAATACCCTAATTCTCACAGCTCTAGAAAGGTTTTTCTAATTCCATTTATATTCGTTCATTTCTTCTACTTGACGACATAAAAATATCTTTATTATATTTATTGAATGTCTAATCAACTGAATGAAAACTATACGTTATAAAACATTAACCTTCAAACTGAGTATTCTGAGAAAATAGGGTACTTAAAACCCTCGTTAAAATCTCTGAAAGAGAGGGAGAGAGAGGGGGGGGGGTACAGAGGGAGAGAGAAATAAAAAGGTGGGGGCAGTCGTACATCAATTAACACCTAAAAATTTAAGTTTCTTCTCTTCCCGAGATCGTTTTGACTAATGCAACGAGAAACAGGAAGTGCGAGTGTAAGTGGTGCAGGAAAATAAATAGCCTACGCTCTTGCGTACAAGGTGAAAAATATTTGCTTTTACATACGTATAATATGCTTCTCGTTAAGAAAAAGCATGCCGCTCAAAAGAGGAAAAGAGAACAAAATCAATAGAGAGAGAACGAGAGAAAAAGGAAAGCGTGAACCTCAAAAAAGGAGGAAAGAGAGCTAGAAGCGTAGGAAGGAAAAACTTATACCGCCGATCGGAACAGAAAAAAATCCCTCTTATTGCTGGCAATAGTCGTTCGCTGTGTATTCTTACTAGTCTAGTACCGACTAATTCGTGACTAACATTAAGCAATAATTGGACCTCTTGTAGTATTCGCTTAACCAATGTGCAAACCATCCACACAGCAGTAGCAACAGCAACAGAACCAAAAGCAACGGCAGCAACGAGGAGCAGTGCGAATGTGCAAGACTTTCGTTGCTTTTATTGACCCGACACCATTCAATTATCCCTGAACAAGCCGCCAAGTGTGCTACTCTCTTCCAAATTCCTACCACCGCACGGTTGAAAATCTACCGAAACGCGATCTCGTTAAAAGGCATTAGGCCTGCTCTATTCGATTTATTAGGTGCTCTAAGCATGTCAAATTTTGTTAGTGAGAAAAAATATTAGACTTGGTAGACTGATATTGACGATCGAGTGTTATAATTGAGTTGTTTTATCCAGTTTTCATTGATACGGTGTTTAGAGCCACACTTATTGCCTCGGTGAGGATAAGACGCTTACCGAGGTTACAGTAATGAAACTGTGTCGGTCAATAATTTTATTCGATCATCATTGGACATATCTTGAGTAAGTCAGAATTAAAGCTCATGTTTCCTATTGAATTCATAAAGTTTCAAATTCGAATAAATATCGTATTATTATAAGTCTAAATTATTTTTAATAATTATTCTAAGTCAATTTTTTTTCTCTGTGAAAATGTTTGATAGTTTCTGTTCTAACACAGCCATTTTTATTGGACTTAAGAAGTATTGATGTTATCCCTATTTCTTACAAAATGAGATTTTATAAAATATATTTGCAATCAGTTAATCGGAAAGTATTCACGAGTTGTAGATATTATTTTTATTTAATACAGATAGTGTAAATAATCATTATGCATCTGTGATGGTGTTCAATATTAACTTTTTTTAATTATTTTGGTATATGGTGTCTCATACATTTTTGTTTTTCGAGATATGCCATATTCACATAATTTCATCATTCTTTGTTCGATATATTTATTTCTCTTAGAATTCATTGTCGATATTTTAACTAATATATCTTCAGAAACAAAACTTAGTGTGCGTTTGAACACTGTTACAGCTCTTGTAGGCAATTTTATATGAAATCGTCAATTCAATTTTCTCTCTCTCTCTCTCTCTCTCTCTCTCTCTGCTGAAAACGATTTTTTTATGAACCTTGGAAAAATTAAGGTAATGCTCTTGGGTAGCTACCCTTTATTTCTCGCATTGACCTTGAGAGTATTCCTAAAGTTCAAATTCTCGGGGCTCCTATCCCATACGCTTCTCTTATTAAGAATATTGGTGTCCTTTTACCCCTACTCTCAAGTGGGCATCCCACGTTAACCGAATCGTCAATCGTATCTTTGGTACCCTGCGCGCTCTTTAAGGCACTACCGCGATTCTCTTTCTTTCTTTTTAACTTAAATAGAGCCTGGTTGAGAACTTTGTTTTTTCCCCATCTTGATTATGTTTGTGCTATTTATAATCATTTGGAACAAAACTCGCAACACCAGGATTCAACGGGCACTTAATGCGTGTTCACTTCGTGTATGGCAATGTCCCCCGTTTCGGACATGTTACCCCACACCGCATTAGCTTTGGATGGCTCCCTGCGGCCAGACGCCGTGAGTTCTTCATAGACTCTCTGGCGTTTAAAATCCTGGCGCATCGCAACCCAATATACCTTACCGTAAACTTCCAGGGTATGAGCGTTGATGTGTTTGCTCGCTCCTCCTCTAGGCCTTTCTCTTTCGCAGCTCCGAAAACTGAAGCGTGGCACCGTTCTTTCACTATTACAGCCCCTGACATCCTCAACAAGTTTCCATCACAACCTTTCAGTCAATCCAATGCAACGAGGTACAAGACTGGCCTTCTTGATTAGCTGCTACGGCGTGATCTTGTCAATTGGAGGACCAGAGTCCTAAATGAGCGCCTTGAGGTGGCACCACTCTGACATCATTATCGTTCCCGGGCAAAGATCATCGACTCATCAACGAAGAAACTCGTCAAGAATCACTTTTATTTTTATTTTTCACTATCATTTCATTTTATGTGTTTTTATTTATGTTTGAAAATATATTTTATTTCAATTTTATGTTTAAGCCGGTTAGTGGCAAAATTGATGTGCAATTTTATAACCTACATTTTTATTTCAATTTTTATTTTATTTTAGTTTTATATTATCTTACTCAAATTGTACAGTTGCTGGTTAGTTTTTAATTATAGTACATAATTGTTAATAGTATTATAATTGTTTTTATTGCGAATTATATTTTTGTTCGCACTCGGTATTACTTTTGTGGTCAAATGAGGTTATACCTTCCGGTCACAATAAATACTCATTAATACAATCTAATCTAATCTATTTCTCGCTCTCTCTCTCTCTCTCTCTCTCTCTCTCTCTCTCTCTCTCTCTCTCTCTCTATCTCTCTCTCGCACTCTCTCATACATACACACATTCAGTCTCTCTCTAAACAAGCGCGAAATCGTCGAAGTAGCAACGGAATACGAGCTAAATTTCTGCGGTTTTTGTTCCGCGGTACACCAGCGAGAAATCTAAGTTCGTCTATATATAGAATCAAGAATTCGCGAGAAAAATGCCATCTACCTTCCTTTTTTTCTCACTCACTTGCATCTGCTCTATATATTAAACCACGCTCGTGAAGCGTATATGAATAAATGCAAATGAGCACTCGGTATCTACCGCTAAGTCCGCTATGAGAGTATGCGCGGACCGTGTGAATCTTCTCGACATCTCACTTACTGTTCTTGCTAATTCGTCGACCGCTCCCTTTTTCCTCCTCTATTCTATCTCTTCCTTTTTTCTTCTACCTCTTCCTCTCTCACTCTCTCTTTAAATTATTTTAAATTCAATAAAAATTTAGACCTTAACTTACATATGACTGAACTATTTATTACCCTGATATCATGTCACAAAAGTGCAATTATTGCCTACATTTCGTCGCATTTATATAAAAAAGTAACAACTCAGGCTCCGGTTTGATAAAGAGACAACACCGAATCAAGTTGTATAAGGTGATAGCTTAGAATCCACTTATAAAAGGGGACAACTCACAACCGTCTATTTCGTACCCAATTTTAAGACAATGTTCTTTACGCGATGTACGAAGAAATTATTTGAAAATAATTTTAATTATGTCAATAGTTTCAATTCAATTGTAATATTTTCAAAAAATTCCGCCATTCGTCAATTTTGACTGTTCATCCAGTTTTTTTCATATTATTTCTGTTAAAAAAAATTATAAACGTGATATCCGACGTAAAATTTTATATTCTTCCAAAATATGATATCAGAATTTGTCTAACATTAATGCTTAAAAAGTCATAAACAATTTTCTGCAATAAAAATGCCATATTTTCGACTAATAAATATTTTTGATCTAATATTTTTATATAAACCGGTAATATACCGTCCTTTTACGGATAAAAAAGTGTTTTCGAGTCATAAACTTAAAGATAGGTAGGGTTATAGGTAACATTTTAAAAAATTTGTTATTTCAGAAATTTTCGTGAATTTTTTAAAATTTTCAATAAAGTTAAAGAACAAATTTTTCAAACTGTCACCAAAAAATCTGAAAAAATTCCAGTGTATTGTTCGATGAATTCTAAGAACTTTTCCTACTTATTAAACTACAGCGTCCTGAAGTTTATCAAAAAAAATTTTATGCCGGACGCCATTTTGGGAACTGCCATATTGAATTTTTTATTCCGGACCCCACCTATCTTTAAGTTTATGACTCGAAAATATTTTTCTATCCGTAAAAGGATGTGTATATTACCGGTTTCATATAAAAATTATAGATCAAAAATATTTTTTAGTCGAAAAAAATGCATTTTTTCAGGAAATTGTTTATAACTTTTTAAGCATTAATGTTAGACAAATTCTAATACCATATTATGAAAAAGCATAAAAATTTACGTTGAATATTATGTTTCTGAATTTTTTTTTAATACAAATAATATGAAAAAAAACTGGATGAAAATTTAGTGAAAATTGACGACATTTGGGCCTTAATGGGTTAAAGTTGGAAAAAAAGTGGTCACTTACAAGTTGTTCCCTTTTCCAACCCAATTCTGAATTACAACCTTATCTCACCTACTTAGTTACATTCGACGCAAGTTGCAAGACATAAAATTTAATCAAACTTACATAGAAAATGAAACAATGTTCAAGTATTAAGAGTAGTATATTACGATACAAGTGCAGTAAGTGGCACTTTACAGCACGGCATGCTTTGAAGAGTACAATATTTTATAGCACTGACTAGCGTAAACCCGCTGTTACGCCTATCCGTGGCATGAGTATGGATTTACGCAACGCAGTGCTATAAAATATATATGATTTTTCCAAATATCGGTGCATACATTTGGTCTATTCCTATAATTATTATATATTCGGTGGAATAATAAACGCCTCTATGTTTTATTCATTTCACAAATTAAGCTGATTGAGCTGTATACCGATGAAGAGTATGGTGTCTACAAAAGTCAGCAAAACTTTCACTGATTTTTGAGTCGGACTCAGTTCCTTGCATTGTAACCGGCAATATACCCTCTTATATTCTGAGTCGACAAGAAAAATTTAGCTAAGTTTTTTTCGCAATAGTTAGAGGTAAATTTATGCGACTTGTTGATGAAGAAGCACATTTTTTAATCTCTGTGTGCTTTGCCTCGAAACGCATACATGAATATTGAGCGAATGGTCCTGACATTTAAAAAATTTTCCCATAGTAAGTTAAATTTTGCATTTTTGGTTTTAATTTCTTTTTGGTTAATTTAATGTATAATTTGTTATATTCAGTTACTAAATATTCAAATACTTTTCCAGCGTTTTTAGAAAGCTTTGTCGCTAGAACATAATCAAGTATTTGTTAGAGAATTAGGTACAGTTGCCAGAATTCATCTTTAATTGCTACGAAATCCGTGATTGATAGAGAAAATGTGCGAACAAAACACAACATTTCGGATGCAGTCATTTTTAGCTTTTTATTTTTTATATAAATATTTTCGATTTTGCCTAGTCTATTTTGATAGATAGATAGTTTATTTGTGTAACAACCTAAAATTTCAATAGTGTCGTGCATCGAATCAACAAAATAATTGCTAGAAACATGAAAATATGGTATTTCGTTAAAAATACATTTTTCTTTTATACTAGTCTCTTTGGTAAGTATTTCGTTCTACACATAAATATTCCATTTCACTCTTTGGGGTTTTACAAAATCGACAAAAAGATGTAGCGTAAAAGCGTTCAACAAAGCCAAATATTGAACTGATCTCTAAGTTATCTTCTACACTCTAAATGCTAAAGTACAAAAATTGACGTGCTAAAGTACAAATTGATCATTTTAAACTTTTAAAAGGAATAAAATAGCAAATTTGTACTTTTAAAAGGACAAATTCAATAGATAAGTCTTTTCAAAGGACTAAATCAATAAATTAATCTTTTGAAAAGTATAAAATCATAGTTTTATAC
>UELU01100273.1:0-22835 GCA_900490025.1 Megastigmus dorsalis
CGGTGAACGCACAGGCACGTACACATACACACACATGTACACACACACACACAGAGCCAAGATCTGTGGTGTGTGGACTGTGTGGTGGTGCCTTCACTACCTCTACCTTGGCCTCGGTGGTGTAAGTATACTACGACGTTGCCGCGCTACTCCTCTCTCTCTCGCTTCTGCTCCGCCGGAGCTTGGAGATAGAGAGAGAGAGCGAGGGGGAAAGAGAGAGCTAAGCAGCAGCAACAGCAGCTCTTCGCTGCCAGAGAGAAAGAGAGAGAGAGAGAGAGAGATAGAGAGAGAGAGAGAGAGAAAAGAAAACGAGTATGTGTGCGTGTCGGGGACCAGCTGCTGGCCCTCGGGGGCTTTGAATCTTTGATGGCTCGCGTGACTCGGCAGCCCGAGCAGCGGCTTCGGCCCGGCGCACCGCGTCGCCTCGCGCGCTTGCCCACGAGATGGAATTGAAGTGGTCCATTCCTCTCTCTCTCTCTCTCTCTCTCTCTCTCTCTCTTTCTCTCTCACTCACTCACTCTGCAGGTCTGTTCTGCTCTCCTCTGCTTCGTCAGCTCTTTGCCTCTCTCCGTCGCTTTGAGACAAGGTATATATAAGGTAGGTAGGTAGGTAGGTAGGAAGGGATCCACCGATGCACTCTAGAGCTGATCCAAGATGGACGGCGGGGGCCGTCGTCTTGCGCTTATATGAGGAGACAAGAGAGCGCATACGGGATGTACGAGCTGCTGCTGCCGCCCGAGAAGGAGGAGAATATGGACCCACGGGAGCCTGAAAGTTTGAGGCTGTCGCTGAAAAATTCGCGCCCAAAGAGAGAGAGAGAGAGAGAGAGAAAGAGACTGAGGGCTTTCGCGACCGATACACACCAGCCATCGCGCGCTAAGACCTGTATATATATGTATACGTTTATGCAGCGGTACGTTGCGCACAATGGGGCAGACGAGCGAACGAAGGGAGCTATGGACGAGCGAGCGCGGAAAAGAAGACGCCGAGGACGCTGAATTATTTTTAACATTTATATGCATTAGACGGGAGGTACGTGCAGTGCCTCGGTGCATTGCACTACTGCAGCTCATCGCTCGGCTCTTGACTTGACGCGAACGCGCCTTTGGATTTTCTGCTGCTGCTGCTGCTGCTGCTGCGGCTTGCGACTGCTTCTTTGCCATATGTATGCGCTTTTACTTAGTGCACACAAAGCATTTATTGTGAGCGAATTTTTGTGACTTCTTCTCCTGCAGCTGCTGCTGCGTACTTTTTTCGGCTTTGCGTGAGCTCTCGCAGTCAAAGTTCTCGGAGAAGTTTATGCTCTGACCTGCAGAATAGATTAGACCCAATGTGCAATATTAGCATTCATCGCTGCAGTTTGATAATAAAAGCGAAATTTTTTCTATATTTTCTTATGATATGACAGCTGAATTTTATTCGAGAGCAACTGTTGCTTGGTAGAAATCACTTCCATTGGTATAGCACAATTTTTGGCGCTAAATTTAAATACGAAGTTTGGTCAAGCTCTAGACTTTAAACTTCCAATCAGCAACATCAAAGGCCCACTGAAGTACAGATCAGTACCCCCAAGTTACATTGGCTACTCACGAAACTCGCAACTGAACCTCTCGAGATGTACATTCGTTACATGGAAGGATTTCCTGTGAAATAAGAGATCTATATTATACGGGACTAATCCACGATCTCAAATTGTAAGTAAATTAAATAACTTTAATTCTATAACTTTATATTTCGAAATTAAACATATATTTGCATTAGTCCATAAATACGTTAATATACAAAATAAATATTTAGTTTTCTGGGTTCAGTATAACAGCTTATTAGACGGGGAGTACAAGAATTACATGAATACAGCATTGGCTGGTGTTATTGCCGGCATTTCAAATACTTCTACTTCATCAGTTAGTGGAATACAGCAAAAAGGGGGATGTTGACCGAACGGCGCAATGGAAATGAGTTTATAAAGGATTAATTTCCATACGTCAGAAATGAGAGATATTTCGATAAACCGCTACGCGTGCAGTCAAACGGCTAAAATAAACTGCTCTCGAGCGAATCAGAGCGATGGAGAGAGAGAGAGAAAAAAGGGGGGTATATGTATAGGGTTGACGTAGCCGATACCCAACCATCAGCAATAACCAATATACGTGCAGTATTAATGTTTTTTCATTGTAAGAGTATCGGCTGTCATTTGATTGTACGATCGGCTATTGAACCCAAAATTAATTCTCCGAAATAAACGTTCATTAACAAATATCGAATGCTCGCGTGCATTCGTACACGAACTGCGCCAAACATTTTCAGGCGCATTCCTTTTGTTATACACATATAGTCGATGCCTGGATCGATGATCTTCCTGCGGGCCTGTGTTTTCTAAACCTACATACCAGACGCGCACACCACTTCGTTTCGTCCCTCTTCATTTTTCTGCCTATACTATGGCATCGCGAAGCTTGTTAAGCGCCATACGCGGCGCTGCAGCTGCGAACAAAAGAATATTTGCGCTAATTCCGGTGCACCGCGCGACGCGTAATTGCGTGTACGAATAGAAAAATGTCTGGCGACCGACTTTTTTTTTAACAAGGCAAAATCACGGTATTCCCGGTTTTGTCCTAGAAACGGACGAACTATTCCATTCTGTGTGCATGTGGTTACTAATTGAAAACTGCAATTGAAACGCACGCCTCTCATTGATTTCTTGCGGTGTACGCGTTCCCAAAGAAACGACTACGTAAAATCTGTATTATTTTCTATAAATCAATATCTTTGCAAAATTGAAAATCTTGATAAGATAGAAGTAAAGCCTGAGCTTTCATAAAAATTTATCAGGGAAGCAGTTTTAGTTTAACAAAGGTGAGAAATAGATTATTCGAAGCAATCATTATTTAGTCTGATGATAAATAAAAGACTTCAATTTCAACTATGGTGAGGAATGATATGATGAAATAAAGATCACTTTTGAATTACTAAATATCTGTATAGTTACTTAGGTCCTCAGTGTAGAATTCCTAATTTCTCGCGATAGCTTGCTCATACAATTATTCTCATGATTAGTCAATTGTGCCAAAGTGTATATATGTACTTAAGTACGTCGAAAGGAAGTAATAATAGTTACCAAACAAAATTGTAACACCATACAATACGAGAATCATGGTAATTTGAATTAGTAAAAAAACTTAGAACTGAGTTTTGTCCAATTTAATCCATTCTCACTATAAAATAGTGTGACATTGATAAATATTTAACTCTGTAAAGTTATATTAAATATGTAAAAATAGGTCTTTATAATATAGAATTTATTGTCTGTTGAAGAATAAATCATAAAGAGAAGGAAATTATTAATCTGAACGAAACAAATTTGCGCATAATATTTATAAAATTAGCGAAGTTTTGGAAACATCTTGCACTTATTCTTTCATCTTTGAGCTAAAAAAATTTAATGAATTTGAAAAAAAAAACTTGAAATAAAATTTGAGGTCAGTGAAAATTATGTATAATGAATATGTAAAATACATTCTTGCCTCATTATTTTGGATTTACGAACTCAAAGCAAAACTTACCTATCCCAATCTATATTTTTCTCTCAAAATATACAAAAGTACTTGATGAGAACTCTTCAATTCCATTCAACTAAAGGAATTTCGCCTCCGACAAAACGCAGAAAGTGTCATTAACAAAACTAAATCAGATGCTGAAATAATTCTGCCGCCACACAATTTGGAGTTTGCAAAACCACCGATAAATCCCAGCTCTCGCACTAATTTAAGTAGCAATTAACAAAGAATTCACCGGGGAAATAAAAACGTCCCATTTAATCCTGAATAATTTGCAAGTTCGGAAAAGTGTCAATAATCGCGCGCAACTTCGAGAGAGCGTCGATGTATAGTTGGTGGGAAGGAACTCGAGAAAAAGTTAAATGACCCAGCGACCAAAAAAAGGGTTGGGCGGGAGCGAGGGAGGGGGGAAAGAGAGAGTGACTCGGGCGCGCGCCAGAAAAAAAGATGAAAGAACGGCCAGAAGAAGGGAAAAGAAAAGAATTCGCAGTGGAGAAAGACAAATAATCGCGAATGTTGAAAAGTCCGGAGAGTAGAGAAGTGCGAGAGCACAAACGAAGGAGCGAAACTTGCACATCCTGGGCGGCAGGGAGGAGTAGAGCGAGAAGAAGGCGGAGGGCGAGAGGTTAGACAAAGCACTTTTTCAGCGAGTGCGAGAATGTCGCCATCGTCGCCGTCGTCGTCGTCGTCGTCGTCGTCGCTCTGCCGCAGCTCGGGGCGGAAGGGCTGCCATGCTTTATCTAGCGGAAGTGACGAATGGCAACGAACTGCCGCTCGCTTCGCGAGAGCTCTCGGTTTTGCGAGCGCGCGCGTCTCAACTTCGTCGCAGCGACTTAGTTTCGTGACTCCCTCCTCTATGTATATATATATATATGTATAGGGAGAGAGAAAGAGGAAGAAGAGCTTCGAAGCACTCGAGTATGACGGCAATCCTTTGTCCCTTCGATCCTCCTCCGCGCGAGCTTCTTTGATGTCTTCATTTTGCCGGAGTGAGAGAGAGAGAGAGAGAGAGAGAGTGAGAGAGAGGAGGTGGGGGAGAGGAGCGGGATGGTAGCGAATCTTCTTCCTTTTTTGTCCCAATCTCTGCGAGTTAATGAAGCGCGAGATTAACAAATTGTTTACCTAGATTCAGAGGTTGCCGTTACTACTTGCGCACGAGGGGACTCGTAGTAATTCTAGCTACTGGATAATATTGGCTGTAGCTATTGAATTGTTCTTTAAGTTTTCCTTTCTTTTATGGCGTTTCTTTTTTTTTTCATTAGACTGGTAGTGAGGCGTATAATATTTTATTTCTTTAAAAATATATGTATGCATGTGTGACCTGTTTTTTATAACATCATGTAATAAAGTTTTATCAAAATTTGAAACATTTACCCCAAAATGTAGAAAATAAATAAGGATATATAAGTAGAAGTGCAGGGGGATTAATAAATCATGGACGATGATTCATGGAATCCAAAGATAGTAGCAAACACCCTTAATTTGTACCGGTGCTTCTTGGTTACTGAAGACAACGATAATTCCTTATTACTTCCAGAATGATTAATTAATACTTATGATGATTTATATGCAAAACAACATCCTGCAGTTACAAATTAATATTGCTGGTACAAAAAGTTAAAAGCTTGATCGATACCACAATTGTACATAAATGAAAATGACTTTAAAATTAATCATCTAAATTATGAACATTTCGACTCTTTTCTTTAGTTCATGCAATTTTTACTACTTGTACTTTATTACATTGCATGAATGAAAGAATTTTAAAATCAAATCCACAATTTTCATTAAACTTGTAGTTTATACATTGGAGTTGCTGTAGTTTCAAAACTGGTCTTGCTTTAACAGTTGAATCAATCTACCAGTACACTACGTATTTATTATATTGAACACCAAACTTTCTCGTAAATATTATATACGACCCCCCTCCCTCGCTTTTCCAAAATACATCCGAAGAAAATAGCGTAAATCGTTGGTCTATCCGCGCGGAAGCCACACTTGACCCATCGGGGGGAGTATTATCGGGACAGCGCGCAGCGACAGCAGCATCGGCGACTAACTCCCGAGAATTCGCGACCGCACTCACCGTCGCACTCCGCGAATCGGTCCCGAAACACAATTATATGCGGCCAGCTGCGATCCGCACTTGCTTACAACATTACCGCGCGTTATTGATACGGCCGCGCGATCGCGCCTGCGGTTGTACATTGTCGTCATTTAATTAAACGCATTTTCCGAGTTCCTATATCCTCGCGTCGGTATGCGCGTATATACACTGGCCTCTATACTGCCACGCGCGCGTAAAGAACATCCTTCCATGTTGCGGCTCATATCGTTTGGCGGTTTTGCATGAGAAATGTTATACGCGAGAGAGCCCTGCAAGTGTTGAAAAATCAACGCCCGCGAGTAGTGAGTCGGCACCGAGCTATTTCGGAATTTAATTATACTTGCGAGAGCTACCACTCTGATATTTTTGAGGGTTCGCGTATAACGTGCAGCCCTGGTGTAAATGCTTGCATACGGATTCTCGCCGTGAGACTTGCTGGATTTACTAAATATGAATTTATTAATTATGTATATTCATGTGAATATTCGTGCACGATTACGTGGATGTTTTGACAATACTTTGCTGGTATTGATACTACAGGTAATACGAAACTATTCGGAATATTGAAAGTCTAAACGAGCTGGTGCATCCATTAAATTAGATTATTATTATAAATCAATAGGAGGGCCGTAAAACATTGAATTTATAAATTGTTATTTTTATCTTGCGTATTAGCAAATCTATTTCTAATTGTATTTCTTTTTTCTGTTTTAGGTGAGTTGCAGGAAATACACTTACGATTAGTCTCTCCTTCAACATGTAAGTTTGATTGCACAAAATATATTTTTGACAAAATAAAAACATTTAAACCTGGTTCTTGTCGTCTGCATAAGTGTTCAAAAACTGCTAACGTGAGGATACAGATATAATAAGAACTTTTTGTCTTGTATTCCATCGATAAATTAAAATACATGCGAGTGAAACTAAAAAATTTTATAGGATCTTTTAACATCGGCTAAGTATACCTCCACATTTTTTACAATCAATAAGTTCCAAAAAACAAGGTTTGACTATACCAAAAATTAATATTCACATTTGGAGCTTAAATTATTTGAATACTACATTTACATCAATTATATCCACTCTCATTAACTATCCATTCAAATACTTAAATCTAAATTTAATTATGAACATATGAATTCAGTAGTGTACAGTTAAATATGATATATAATATTAAAAATTTACGATCAAAGAAATACTTTATTAAAATTATGCGCATTTTAATTTATTCTGATTATGTATTATATTTATTATTTTATTTATTATATATTTATTATATTTATTTATTATTAAACTCTAAATTATTCAACAGATACGTCTATACAACGAATGACTGTTTTAGCTAGATTAGATCTAAGACACGTGCATAGATAGTTATCATAAATGAATCATACGACTACCGTAGATACAAAAATTCTTTATATTTTCTTTTTTATTTGATCTGCCATATTTCCCTAGTGATACTCAAATTAGACTTTTTAATCCTTATAAAAATCTAATTGAGCCATCATGATAATAAAATAAAGGCCAAAAACGCATTTTCTAGATAAATCACAAAATTCGAATGTTCTTCATATACGCGAATGTATCGCCTCCGGGTGGTTGGAGAGGTGGATACACCTAAAGTGCGAGGCTGGCCCATCGCAGGGACGGACGCGAGACAAATCGCAACATTAATCGTTGAAGTGTTTCACATTATCCGGGTTAATTTCGAGCTCGAGAGATGATTGATATTGAGCGAGCCCTGATTAATCGCTCGGGTCATTAAGTCGAAAGCCGCACTTGTATATATATATCATACGAAACTTGCGACGCTTGCGAAGCCTCCCACCCGAAAGTTTTACATCGTCGCTCAGTATTCGTCACTCGAATCTCCATTTAAAGTGTATTCAACAAATCATTGCTTCGCTATATTATGATTATTTAAATTTCGCTTCTCGCTGCCCATATGAAATATTCTTATGTATATTTCGATCTTTTAAAACAGGTTTTTTTTACGCTTTTCATGCACAATAACCAGTGCGAGAAATTGTATTCTCGACTTACTGAAATTCAAAACATTGTAAAGCATTTTGTTGGTAATTAATTTTAATTAGATTTAATTAATATTATTTAACAACTATACAGCTTAATATTATTAAAATTGGATTGAGCTCAGAATTAAATTTTAATTACATTATTTAATAATTGACTGTGAACATACATCAATCAATATCGGTATGATTGAACTAAAATTATTCGAATTTATGTATCGGTCAAATGAAATTATAATATATTCGAATCACACAACTAACTAAATTAATAAAGTGCCTATAATACTAAATGGAAAATCTGTTTGAATTATGGTTTGCAAAATAATTGAAAAATTCTTTCAAAATAAGAATTATTATTAAACTTTTAAAAAAATACAAATAATTAAGACAAGTTTGCATAAAGAAACAGTGCTTATATATTATATACATAAATTTCTACATATTCTGCTATAAATTTACAATTAAGCATTTTGGACATTCATTAAAAATAAACTCTAAATGTAAATATATCGAAATTACACTTCGATCATCACACGTCTGGCTCCTTTGGCTGAATAAGCAATGAAACTCATCTCCAATAAAGTCGCATCGAACAGACAATCAATCGCAAATCAATCGATATTCCAATTACACCCCAGTTTAATCGCAAACTCCAGGCCCAAATGGGTAACCGCGCGCGAAAAAGAAATGCAACTCGCTCACTCTCGACAATGACGAATTAACATCGTGAAACTCGTCGGAGCGCGTTTATATACACTGCACAGCGCAGACTCCGAGAAATACCACACTCCGCTTCATTCGGACAGCAGCTGCATCCTCCGATATCCTCTATATACATATATATATATATATACCGCGGGCGGCGTAAACTTCTCGCCATATAGCGAAAGACTTTGGAGTGTGTCCGTCAACTTGTATCTTTTCCCTATTACCGTCGCTCACAGCTAATTGGAAAGACTCGTCTGCGACAGATTTCTAGACGCTCTTTATTCTCCTCGCTCTTTCTCTCTCTCTCTCTCTATATATATATATATATATATTTATATATATTTATAGACGAAGAGTGGAACTCGACAGCCAAGTGTATAGTTGCCGGTGAGCGCGGGAAAAGTTTTTGATCCCGATCGAAGGGTTCCGCCAAAGCTTCGCTGTATACTTCTACTTCTTCTTCTTTGTGGTCGACTGATTATTTTCAGGACGCCGCCATCGGCCGTGCAGTCGACGACCTTAACTTTTCAGAGTAGCCGGACTAGTGTAAAGGGGAGAAAGAATGGCTTGGGTCTTTGTGCAAGTATATAACGTATATATATATATCGCAAATAGAATGGATGTGCTTTGGGCGGTGGCTTTTTCACGCGGATGCTTAACGAGATACTTGTGTTCTTATTGAGTCGGAAACAGTTTCGGCGATCGACTTGTTGGCTGCTTTCGATGTCTGTCTGTATGTGTGTGTGTGTGTGTGTAGAGGCAGAGGGAACTTTGATATAAAGGAGATCGATAGCTGCAGAGAGCGGAGAGGGAGAAGATTCGCGAGGAAGCGCGCGAGAGCTTTTAGAGCATTTTTCGACGATTGGATACTTATCTCTTTGAGGTTGCTCGCTGTAATTATCCGCTATCTGGGAGGAATGGAGCGCGGGCGCATGGCGGCGGCGGCGGCGGCGGCGGCTTTAAAGCCGAAGTTGAGTAATGGCTCGTCCGACACGGGGAAGAGAGTTCAGAAAGGAGTTGCCGGGAGCTTATTGTTTTGCACCTGCTTTGTGCGATATAGTGTTTCGGTTAATTAAAATGTGTATTGTCCACCTATGTATAGTAGGAGCTTTCGATGCGATACATACGTGGATGTCTTGAAACTTTGACGTTTGACATGTGCCTGAAGATGTAAAAATTTTGTTTGAGTTGTCAAAAAGTCGCGTATAGCTTTCGATAGAGCTTTGAGCCTTGAACTGTTTTACACCCTAAGTTATTTTGCTGGATACTATTTAATTTTCCGAGTTACAGAAAATTATAATATAATAACAAGTATCTACAAGAAGTTTTTATATATAACAATAATTTTTTTTTATCAAAGTAACTTATTTGAAATGCAAGCACTGTTGGAGAAGATTATATAATAAAACATTCTCATAGAATTAATAAAAGTAAGCTCAGTTTTCCTGATGGATGGGAACTTTATCTTACGATGAAGTTTGGTTACGGATGATTTAAAAAATTATCTTCAACTTATCCACACATTGCACTTCAAAGTCACATATAGGTAATATTAATTTAACTTTTTTTTATCATTTTTTAATTTAATGGAAACTCGGACACTATACATGTTCAAATTCTCAAATATTTGTCGAATATAGGAAAATTAATTAATTAACAAGCGAAGCGATACTTAAGGTTTTAATATTGTAGATGATTGATTTTGTTCCATCGGCCTTTACTGAGACTGAACAAGGTAACAGCACACTGCACTTACAATTAGTCATCTGTACATATTCAAACCATTTTTACATAGCATCAATTTTTCAGCTTAGTAATAATCGAAAATAGAACTCTTGCTCAACTATGCAGTAAAATAAATAAAATGATAGTATTTCTATACCATAGAAGAATAAAGAGAAAAAAATGAATTTTTATCTACATATATTTGACAAGATCATATAGAAATACTGAGATAAAATAGGATGCACGCCATCAGCATGTTATACATGAAACTATAAATAAATAATTTTTCACAACCGCATAATACTTACTTTATTTATCAATTATGGAGAAAACATGGTGAAAAGCAAAGCACTCGGTGGTTTCGGGAAATAATCTTAATTCAACCAGCATAGCGCGCTCAGACAGGCGAGCAACCTTTTGTCCGCAAGCAAAGCACATTCAACCTTATCTCGTATAATTATTTTTAAAGCACACAACAGACGGTAAACCTCGGGGCACCGCTTCCTTCTTCCAGCTTTTTATTTCGCCACGGCGCTACACTCGCTTCTTTAACCCCCTTGAACGTTTTCACATATACACCTACAATGCATATACCGTGTACATACACATATAGAGGCATACGAGAATGAGAGAAGGAGAGAACATTCAAGCGTGTAGCTGTATAAAGTCGCTCGTTCCTCCAAATTAGAACTTTAGAAGACTTCCACGCAACGCAGCGAGACGAGCAGCGCGGTGCAAGAACGAGAAGAAGAAACGCGCTCTCTCTCTCTCTTTCTATATATATATATATATATTTATATATATGTATAGGTGCAGGCAGCACAAGAAGCCTAGCAGCAAGCTGCGCAGAAGTGCAGGGAACGCGCGAAACTAAGCAGCAAGACAGAGCGAGAAAATCACAGGGAGCAAAATAAAGTAGAAAAAAGGAAAGGCGAAGGAGTAGAAGAAAGACAGGATGCAAGAAGAGCAGAGAGAGATAGAGAGAGAAAGAGAAAAGAAACGACCGAGATCATGCCAGCGCTAAGCCGCGCACGCTCGGAAAATCACGGTGTGCTGCAGCAGGAGCCTCTCTTTTTCTCCTCTGTGTTTTTCTCTTTGTGCACTCGCGGCTGCTTCTCCTCCTCCTCCTCCTCCTCCTCTCTCTCTCTCTCTCTATCTCTCTCTCTCTCTCTTGCTTCTTGTACGTCCATGGCAGTTACCGGTGCCCCCTTGGTACCCCATGTACCCGGATGGCAGCGCGAACTTTGTGACCCCCCTGGGAAGCTCTCCGTGGCATCGGCGGCCGCCGAACGACGTGCGGAGAAACAGCATAGGAGGAAAATAAAGCGAGAGAGAGGTGCAAGAGAGAAAAAGAGAGAGAGAGTGTGCTCACGTTTCGTGACTGCAGCTTGGACACTCGTTATCGGCATTGCGAACGAGGGGAAAGTCAAACTTAAGCCCTTAACGGACCGGACGTATGCCTCCGGTTTCTCTCTCTCTCTCTCTCTCTCTCTCTATCCCTCTCTTCTTGTTGTCCTCTCTTTCACCTATCTACTTCTCTATCTGGATCTCGATCTGTGTCTTTCGCGCTCTCGACCATCTGAACTTTGCAGCCTCTGACAAATTTAATAAGTCGCTCGCGATAAATAAGATAGAAGCTTGATAGATGGTATATTATACAGGAGATCTCGAGTGCAATCTTTTGTGAAATGTCTCACAATAATTACAGTCATTCATTTTACAAATGTTATCGCTAAGTAATAAACCAATAAACATATATAAGCTTGCATTAACGGAGTTGTTAAAATTAATGCATAACTAGAAGGAAAGTGAAAATAATAATATGTAATAGACAAAATACGAAGTCATACATAATAGCTATAAATATGGATTAAAATCGAAGCTTCGCGAGGCTAATAAACTGTAGATTTATTGTAGATATGACGTTGTTACAGCAATCATTCGTTTTAAAAATAAAAACAAGCTTCTAATGTTAATTTTTAATTTATTATTTTTTAATTCACCAACAGTATTTTATGGTAGAAGAGTGGGGTGATTCCGGTCTCTGGGGATCAATTTTTATGTTTCAATTAGTTTTTATATATGTAACTAAAAGTAAAATATTACTTACATTAAGAAATAGAAATATTTTATTTTAATTGATTAAAAAGTAATAGTATACTATTAATAGGTACAAAAAACCCCATTGGGTTTCAATGATTTTTTTTCTAAGGAATGATATTTAATGAATGAGACCCTACTGTGTATTAACCGTATTAGTTTATTCTCGTATTTCAGGTCACATATTGCACGGAGGTTTTCATTATCTGCGAATCTCAGTCTTTTAAGTAACCGCTTGTATTATTTAGAGTCTGCATTATTGAAAACGAGGCAACATCCGGCAGCGAGAAAATATGTGAGTGTTGCACGAACGATTGAAAAATATTGTCGCTGACCAGTGGCTCGTTATTGCTCAACTTGGAGTATTCAATTATTGTAGTGGTTCTTGTTGCATAGTGTAATTAGCCTTTGAATCAATATTGTATAGATTGATATTTCGCATAATGAAGTACTGCAAAGCTCGCGCTGTTCTAGATTGCACGAAACATCACGAGGATCGTCAATTAATTGGAATAGTGTCAAAGTTTTGAAAATGTATAGGTATGGTCAAAAATTTTAATACATTAAAGGCAGAGGATTAGCTAATGAAAAGAAAAACTGAAAATCATAAATTATTTAAATTATTTTTAAATAAGTTAATAATGTAGACTCTATTATGATGTAATCACTAATTAATGAAAAATAAATTTAAATATATTTTATTGTAAATATGCGTGATATATCTTTCAATATACCTCATTTTGCAAGCTCCATGTTTTTCCTTCTAAAAATTTAGCACAAGAAAATCGATGGTTACTTTACGTAATTATGTTAAGCGCTCGCTTCTGAAAAATAAATATTTTAGATAACCCAGATTTTTTTCAAATAAAACCACAAAATGGGAAAAAGGAACGGCATAGAATGCATATTTTGCTCGGCGAGTCCAGCGTAAAAAGTCAACGTTTTGAAAAATATGAAACTTTTATGTTATAAGACTTCAATTTATGTAAAAATGTCTTTTGTAGAAAGATTTTTTTGTTTTTTCTAATTTGTTGGCCCAAATAAAGTGCATATTAAAAGTAAATTCAAGGCCTTTCATTATGATTAAGTGATATCAGAATTCTTTTTTAAAATCTCTAAAAATGTCAACATTACCCATTCAGTTATATATTAAAAAGTTATTGAAACATTTGCTCATTTTAAGTATAAAAATCAATAAACTCCAATTACATTCGATAAATGTATTTTGTGCATTAGTTTCAATAACCTGAAATTTCTATTTGAGGCATAGTTGATACAAAAAGCTGTATATACGTTACGAACACATTGAGTGTAGAAACTCAATCAACTTCTTTCCCTTTGTACTGATAAATTATTTCTCAACATTTATCAAAGCATTAAATTACACGAGAGAGAAACCTATAACGACATATTACACAGATCAAATTGAATGAAAGAGCTTCCGTACACATATTCCTACAGACACACTGCGCGCACGGAAATGAAAAGGCGTTATAAAGAACTGGCGTATCATATATACACACACGGCGAAAAAAAACAAACATTAGATAAATTTCAAAATTTCACGGGTAGGGTGAACGCTCGGCTATTGCTTCGCTTCTTCTTTTCCATTCTTCTGACTGCTGCGTATACGACATCCGGTGGTAATATCGTCTCAGTTTACGCAATTGTGCGTCGGAACACACGCGGAACAGACACGCGGGCGCGGATCTCTCTCTCTCTGTCTCTCTCTCTCTCTCTCTCTCTCTCTCTCTCTCTCTGTCTTTCTCTCTCGGGTCGCTCGCCGTGAAAAGCAAGCGCGACGAATGGGTACTGCGGAGGGGTCGAGCTTGAGTTCAACGTCGATGGAAAATATTGCGAGGAGGGAGAGAGAGAGAGAGAGAGAGGAAAAAGGCGACAGATAGGGAAAATGTGGCCGATGAAAGAAGTAGAAGAAGTCGGAGAAAGAGATAAAGAGGAGAGGTAAACAGATGAGGGGAGAAAACATTGGTATGGAGCAAGGAACGAGATCGTGAAAAATGGGACGGCTGGGAGATTGAACGGAAGGGATTTTTATGGTCGACATTTTTATTCTGATCTTTATTCCAAGAGCTCTGCTTGTATTTTTGCGTAAAATACTAGTTTTGCCTTCGTATTCTTTGTTTCACTGATGGGCGCAGTGTAAGTACGACTGCATCGCATCGGATTCCGCCGCCGCTTGCTGCAACAGAATAACGAGTTTTAATTATTGGAATTATAATAATAATGTTATGCAGCCAGCTCCTTCGATAATAAGGTATTGCATGATAAAAATTGCGGGAGCATTTACTTTTTTTGTATTTCAATATTGGCGGATAAAATGCAAACTCGGTTCACGCGCACTCACATACTGGGCTTTTTATATTCATAAAATGGTATTAAGCTCATATATTTTTAAGGAATCAAGCATAATATACCTTGCTCCCTACACTATGCGGAAAATGTGTTTTTCTTTGTTTCATGCAAACATGTTAAGAGCGAAGAAAGCTCTTCCTGGTAGGGAAGGAAATTGTGGAACTTACTATAAAGTAGGGATTTACCTGGTATTTTGTAGCATATTAACTTCGCGTTGCCTTAAAAGAAATATTAAAAATATTCACATTTCGTAAACATTTGCTCGATATTACATATTTTCCAACACCATTTCTTCAATAAATTGGATTTTATTTCTCATCACGTCCATGTTTTTAAATAAACAAATATTATTTACTAGATTCTTGCACTATCTCGGAAACATGCATTTTTTGTTAAAGCAATCATCTCCATAATCATCGCACTTTGAATGTAAAACCAGTGTAGAGTATTTTCTCTAAAAACTAAATGATGAAATTCCTAATTATAAAGCAGCAACTTTTAAACTGCATCGAACACTCCTCTAGTATTTTCTCAATGTGCAAAAGTGGTAGTGTAGGAAAGAGAGAAAGAAGAAAGCGCAGATATAGAGAAACCGAGGGAGAATGAGAACGAGAAAGCAAAGGACCGAAATAGAAACGAAAAGTAAGAAGGAGAGAAAGAGAGCCGCCGCGCGCGAGTCGGTTAATGAACCGCGACTGTGCAGCGATAATGTAACGAGAAGACTCGAAGGCTGTTTCGAGCGCCGCAGCTTTTAAGTTATTTATGCCCCCGCGCGCCATGTATAACACACAAAGCACTGGCCATATCTAAGTGCAAATACAATTGAAACTGGCTTTCTAGAAGCGCGACAATCTGCATTTTTAATGCAAAAACAATGCTTCGCATATTCATCACGTCGGCGAAGCTCTGATCGGTGTGAAATATAGCTTGTATAATAAAAAGTGATACCCTAAATAGGATATCGCGCTACTCGCGCCGATATAAATCGAGTCGGCCCGAGAATATAAGTTGACATATTAATATCGATGGGCCGGAAGCGACGGAAAATGTGCTATGAAGAAAGTGCACGTGCGATTTACGCTGAATGAGAGAAAGAGAGAGCTACAGGAGAAAAAAAATCGGTGCACGCGGCGCGCGCGACTTCTGTTGTTATATTGAATCAACAAACGACAGACGCATGCCGATAAGTGGTTCAATATGTACGCAAGCAAACGGCGGTAAACAGCGGCTTTTATGAGTCAAGTTCGTTCAAAACTCTAGAAGAAGATGATAAGGCGCGAGCGCCCGTGTGTTTTTTCTCATTCTTTAAGATAGAGAGAGAGAGAGAGAGAGAGAGAGAGAGAGAGAGAGAGAGAGAGAGAGTGCGGGATCAGGAGAAATAGCGATACCGATAAGGAACTTTGGTAAAGAACTTTGCCGCAGTTGCATCGATAAACTTGCTTATTCCTTTTTTGGCTGTTATCTTCTTTTTTTCAGCTGCTATTAATTTCTGGTGCTTCGCTCTTCTCTATTTGTTTATCCCGGGATGTGGAAAGTTCGAACGGGAAATTGATAGAATTTAAATGGATCAGGTTTTATCTGCAGTGTTACGTTTACGTGCTGTGCATTTCTAAATAGTTACACAGCTTCCGCTCCAACGTACGATTAATCTGTTTTTCATTCTCTCGGTTTTTTATGTCCCTGTATATTAACAAAATCTATGGGCTTCTCATTGTAGGAAGCTTGAACATTTTCTGATTAGTCGAGAAAATTGAGACAAAAGCTGTCATTTATTTTCCATGTACTAAGTGTAACTAGCCTAATCTCCGGTAAAGAAGCGTACATCTGATCTAGTGTGATGCAAAAGTTGTATAGTGTAGTCACTTGTTTTTAAACTGCAGATTTTGTCTAAATACGGTAAACGTTTCCTATTACACTAAAAGTTTGTTTTTACAAAATTCATTTGATAGAATTTAACCAATTCTGTACTCTATATATAAGTATATCATAAACACTTCCTAACTATTTATTTACCTTAACTGTTTCCGCTAGGAAAATAATTATAAGAAATATTTAATGAAAATCGTAAATTATATCAATCTATTTGAGTGACGGTAAGGGATACTAAAAATAAATACATATACATACAAGTGCAGACAGCGTTTTTTTCATAATAATGAGATACACGTAGTACGTACAATATTTTTCTATAGACAGAATTGATCAACATAAATGCAGCTGGTATCATTCATCGATACCGGGAAAAAAAAAAAAACATTTCTTCCTCCAGCGTCGCGCAAACTTCGCCAACTATACAGAAAAATATCCCGTGACACACAATGAACCTATAATACGTGCAACGTAACGAGCAGTAAATGTTAATGTCCTTATAGTTTCGTGCGTCCCTGCCACAAGCGCCTTAGTACGAGTATAAGAAGAAAAAGAAGCTCTTAATAGGTTTGCAGCGTTGCACATGCACGAGAAAGTAAGCTATAGCTTCTTCTCGTGAATTAAATAAAGCGTGAAAGAAGGGGTTCGTTGAACCGCTATACTTGCGGCCGAGAGCGTAACGCGCAATCGATTTTGACAAGTCGATATTCCGAGAGCCGTAACACACACTCGTGGACTTTTCTCACTCTCTCTCTCTCTCAAGATTTTTTTCCTTCCTCTATGCACACCCTTTAAATAGAAGTGTCAATAAAGCGGCGAATATTTCGCGCGAAACTGCAGGAGCATTATGCTAATGTCGACGCGCGCGGCGCCATACGTCCTCGGTGGAAAATCAATTGTGACGCGGAATTAACGCGAATCAACCTTATTCCTGGGAAATAAAAAACGCTCGATGGTAAATTATTCTATTCACCGTACCACTCACGTGCAGCGCTTTTATTATTTTATTGAATTAACGGCAATCAAAAATTTCCAAAGCATCATTCGTATATTAATACGATTTAAATTCCACTTTATGCGAGCATTTTTGATTGATCCAAGCTCTAGAGAATGAAATTTTATAAAATTTTAAATATCTCAAGAGACCCGTTCGTTAAAATATTTATAATTGGTGCGAATCGCGATAAGCGATATCACTCGCACTTATCGTGCTGCGCGCAATCAAAATCAAAGTGTCTCGATACAGCTAGTGCAGAAATATTAATCAAGCCATTTCACATCCACTCAGTCAGTTGACACTCATTATAAAAACTTTAATCCCAGAGAGAAAGAGAAGTTCGCTGGGGACGGTACACGACAATCGGTTGATACCACGTCCCTTAATGTCGTTATCCAGGGCCGCGAGTCATTTCAAGTGGAAGACCCATAACGCTCACTTTAATTCGCCCCGTCCGTGGCCTAATGCAACCCGACTGCCGCCTTGTGAGCCCTCGAATCACCTATTCCGCAATGTCGCCTCTACTCTTCTACCCATATATACACATGAGTCGCGTCTCTCGCTTCCCTGGAACGTCGCAGCCGACTTTCTGCCTTCCTTCGCTCAGTCCCGAGTGCCAACTTATACACTATCCCATTGCACTTTATACACTGGTTTATGTATTGCACACTCGTGCCAGAGTCTAGAGTTTATCTATTTATTCGTTGTACGGCACAGCAGTGGCCACTCTTCTGTCGAACCGCTTACTTATTTAAGGTCCCGTTGCTGTGGCTGTCTTCGAATCGCGCCACGCGAACTCGGCAGCCACGCATAAATTGGTAATTAGCGAAAATGCAAGTTTTTGGCTCAATTATACATTTGGGGCTCGCGCGGCGAAAAATTCGTTTTAAAGGTGCGGTGGGTGGTGGTGTTGTTGTCGAACGATGGCATCGATAAATAAATAACTCGGATACAATGTTGAGGTGTGGTCCCGGTGCACGCGCACATTGATTTCCGCATGCAAATGTGAAATATTCAAAATGAGTTTTGCGCTGCTTACATTGCGGGAAAAATATAAATTACTCCGCCCTGTGTCGCCGTTGTGTATACGCTAAATCTGACTGTTGTGTGTTCTTTTGTTCGGTGCGTGTCGTAAAATAATTTATGCGATTCGATCAGTAATAATATCATGCGCGATGGCTATACTCGCGAAGATTGAATTTTAAATATTTATACTAAAATATTGTGTATGACAAAAAATAATATACGAAATTGAATGAAATTATTTTTGGAAGTACATGGATGGAGTTGGTATGCTAATTCAAATTAATGTCTTTTGATATTTAATGGTTTATTCGAAGTTGCCCCAACCCACATTCACATATGAATAATATCATCAAATGTTCAATGTTCATTTTAGGTAAAGAAAAAAGGTCTTCTTCGGGCTATACGTAAAATTAAAAAAGTGTCGCATCGTTTTAATAAAATAAGACCAACTTTGGAAATTCCCAGCAGAAAAAGAAATACGATTGATAAAGAATACGTATACTAAAATAAAGTAATTCCTATATTCTTCGTGTCTAATTCAATCAGCGTCGCGACGAAATAAGAACATCAAAGACAAATCCTCTTTGCGAAACCGGCTATCACGCGGCTAAGCTGGCGAGATGTATTTTACGCCACGTAGATAGGCAGAACGACACTAACAATCTATCATAGCGGCATACATAAGTCGTACCCCTCGGTGTGTCCCAATAATTAACTGCACATCGGGCGCAGCAAAACGCTGTTTCGCGTAATGGGTGGCCGCTGTAAGCTGCGCGCGGCCAATTCGGCCATATAGCCACGCTCTTTCTCTCTCTCTCTCTCACTCTCTCACTCGCGCAGCAGTACGCGGTATGTATAGCTGCAGAGCTGCGCCTCGTAAAGGGAGAGAGCGCGAGCGAGCGAGGAGGAGGGTGTGTGTGTGCGGCACGTCTATACAGGGCACCTCTAGAATCCGTGGCCCCTGAACCGAGGAGTTTAGTTGCTGCTGGCGCTTGTACACGCCGCGACGCCGTGACCCGCTGCCAGAGTACAGCCGGAGTGAGAGAGAGAGAGAGAGAGAGCTCCTGCTGCCGCTGCAGCAACCCTCATCCGCGATGCATTCGACGTTGCGTCGAGTTAGCACGTGTTATGTAGGTCAGCCGCCGCGCGCGATGCGCAGGCCATGCAATCCGTTGTTATCTCTCTGGGCCCGCGGGTGGAAGAAAGATCGTTCGATGCTGGTTCCGGAAGGGTTTCTTCCTCTATCCTCTATCTCTCTATCTCTCTATCTCTCTCTTATTCTTAGCAATCGTTGACGCTAATCGGCCGAGTTTGATGAAGCTGCAAGAGGAATCGCTGATGCTCTCGTGGCGATGCCCATTTGAAATAGAAGTAGACCAAGCAGTGATTTAGAAATTCGCGAATGCTCGATTTTGTCGTTGAAATTTAGAAACACGTTTACCTTTTACAAACTAATGACATCACTCACATTATGAAATAGTGACTAGTTTGTACTCAATTCAAGAAAGGCACCTTTTTCGAGTAGAATTGCATACTTTTTGTAAAAGTGGCTTACTTTTGATTCGCGATAAGGAATTCTTTTTTACTCTTACTTTTTTACAAAGTATAATTGCTTATATATCGTTTAGGAATAACATTCAGGTATAATGAAACAGGGATAAGAATACAAATACGTCATTTATTTGGATTTGGAAGTTCCACAAACCAAAAAGTATTAAAACTGCTATACCATTTTGTATAGCTGATGGCCTTGACTAGCGCTACACGAGCTATATATTTAATCATTTCAATTCTTTGTCGACGGTTGAGCATCGCGTTTGAAAAATGAAGGGCGAAGAGAGGGGCGAGAGTGGGAGCAGCAGCCGAGAATCAGGATTTGGCTTAACTCCCCCGGCAGACGCACACACAAGGCACACAGCTTGCCCGGCGTATACGACGGGCCCCCCATATACACAGTGGCTGACAGTTAACGTATATACACGTATATATATATATACATAAACACAGGAGCAAGTACACCCATAGAAGGTGAGCGCAAGAGCGCGCGGGCGGGCGGCCGTACGCTAATGGCCACTCGAGCGTGATTCCTGGCCGATGACACGGAAGGCAATGATTTCCCTATCGTTGGACGGAGACCTCGTGCGGCAGACCCGGTGCTCTCTCCACCGCCGCCGACGCCGCGCTATAGATACATTGTCTGCGCCTGCAACCTCGGCCTATACACAATGGCGAAATCGCGCCACTGGCGCCTCACCTATAAATATACCTATATACATACACTAATGCGACGGGTCTGACCTTCTGGGCACCGACGCGATCGTTTTCTCCGTGTACTTTCTCCGTTCTCGCGTGACTGCTGCTGGTGCTGCTACTATATATATATATACATATACTTCGCGATTCCCAATCAGTGTGGAAGCGCTCGATTGAAAATGGGTCTCTTGATGGTTGCGTTGATGTGCGCGCGCGTGTCTGCGTGTAGGGCTGTACGTATGCTGTGGAATGCGATGTGCCCGAGTGAGCCGCGTTATGCGCGCTGTTGCCTTCGCTGAATAATTCCATGTTATTCAGGAAGCTTGGTGGGTTGACTTCTTTCATTCTGCTGTTTGAAGTGGAAAAGAGGTAATGACGGGGAATTGCTATGTAACATATGTATATCGTTACTGGACGATCGACGGTAACCGCGACTCTCGGCTGTCTGCCTAATATTCAATGTTTCCCACTTTTTTTTTTCAGTAACTCTATATGCTCGTTTATTTTGCTCCATCGTTCGAGATGAAAGTTGTGAATTCAATTAGGTTTGGTGTGGGTGCAAGATAAGGTGAAATCTTATGAATGTCGCTTCAGTATTATTGGAAAAAGATCATTCGAAATTTTCAACATTTGTGCGCGAAGAGAACTTTCTATCCAGAAAGAGAGAGAGAGAGAGAGAGAGAGAGAGAGAGAGATGCGAGTATTACTTGTACAATTAGATTTATTCCGAAGGAAAAAAACGCCAATGAATTGGTGAGGTCGCATCCCCAAGCCCCACTTGAAAAGTCGCCGAGTCTTTCTTATATTATAAGTACTTTACCCGAAAGAAATTGAGATTTATCGGAAATAGAATTTAATGGATGCAAAGCCGCACATTAACTTTTCGCTAAACGTAGTGCAGTAGAATGATATTCCTGAATGATGAAAATTTATGACGAAATTAAAAAGACTTGAAAACATGTATACTTATCAAAGAAAAAGTATACTTCGGAAAAAGAAAGGTCAAGTCGCTTTCGATACAAAAAGAAAAAATCACATTTTTAAAACCAGATCAAAGCTAATTAGATCAGATGAATGGGTATAATATATCTAAAAGAAAGTCTTAAAAGATCTCCATTTTCGAGCCAGTTCAAATGTCTCAAACTGAAATCATCATTTACCATGTCCCGTTACCGCTGCACCTCATCGCAACAAACTGTTTTCTCTCACGTATGCCGACAAAATCCGCAGCACCTTGCACGTCCTCACCTCCGACAAACATATAATATACAATTACGCCTCTCTCACATTGCGCAACAACCTATATATATATCCAAACTAAAAAAAAAGCCTCGTCCAGAGTGCGCACACATCGTACAGAGTTCTCGCAGCCTGCACCTGCACACACGTTGTACCGTAATCTCGGCACACATGCTCAGCGCGCATCCACTTTCCCAATCGACTATATATATACGCAGTCCGCAATGTCCCTCAACAGTCAGCAGCAGCAGCAAAAAAAAACATCCGCACTTCTCGCATTGCGCGTCATCGGATTTTCTTCTTCTACGCGGCCGCAATCATCAGAATAATCAGCAGAAGCAGCGGGGCAGCAGCAGCAGCAACAACAGCCGGTAGCAACGGCAACAGCCTCCGCTGCTGCTGGCCAGGCCTCGCGACAGTCTCTACAGCCCTTGCAGGCCTCGTTCGCCAGGTGGTTAATGTATCCGATCGGGCTATCGGATTACAGTGACTAACCAACATCGCACGGCGTATACGCGAGGAACGACCGCCGCGCACTCAATCCGCTGCTGCCTGTCTCTTTCCCTCCCTATCTCCCTCCCTCAGTCACTCTATCTCTCTCTGCCTACTACACATATATATATATACAGTCGCTGCCACCAGCGTATACGTGCAAACACAGTATACGCACATCTCATATATATAGAGATATATGTATATACATAGGCGTAGAAGCGGCGGTAGTCGACGGTAGTCGGCGTCGACGCCGTGCTAATGCGTACGAGACACTCGACGTGTAATGGTAATGCCGTGTAGCTGTCAGCTGCCGCGAAGAGGTCCCACGCGTCGTCGTGGGATATTCCCCCCCC